>JAHBCN010013946.1:0-23450 GCA_019359885.1 Listronotus oregonensis
AAACAAACCACAAGGATTGAAAAGTAAGTGGTAATTGAAAAAAAATTTAAGGGTAGTTCATCGATCCTTATTTTTTTTTTTATTTAATTTCACGTAATCTGTAGAATTAAAAATGATTGTGCAAATTAATTATTAATTATTTAAAAAAATCGTGCTTACAAGTAATTTTACTACACAAAACTTTAGATGTGGAACAGAAGAAATCATTGAAACAATTTGAATCAACCAGTGTAAAATACTTCCCGTGAATCTTTTAAATTTTCCAAATTCCCTTTTTTAAGATTTAAAAAACCCTATTTTTAAACTATAACGCTTAGCGTTTACAGTTGACCTAGATTTTACGATAAAATTACTAAAGTAGAAAATAAACTAATTATTGTCGAGAGAAAAAATTTCTATATAATGTAGAGAGCATATTTCTCAAAAAACCCTTTAAACCTTTAGTAAACCAGTTTTTAAAGCTTATTTTTTAACTTAAAAAAATTATAAAAAGAGAGGAAAAATAGAAAAAAATTTTGGGGGTTAATTACCTTAAAACTATCTCGAAGAATGTTTATAATTTTTCCCTAGTGTAAAACCCCACAGCTTAACCAACTTAGGCGATCCATATCCATTAAAAATTTAAAAAAAATTGCTCTGTGATCTGACAAACACCAATAGTTCTACATTGTTTTGTCAATTTTAGTACAGGGTCTTTCATTAATTTACATGGCATCGGGAATTTTTATTTTTGGGAGACAGAATTTTTTTTTAATAATAAAAATGTACTTTTTTCATTTATTTTTTTAAATTTCAAAAAAAATTGCAAAAAAAAATTGGAAAATATAGGAACTTTAATTTTTTTAAATGGAACCCCCTGAATTTTATTACAAGAAAGATTTTTTTTTCTAACCAATATACAAACACTGATAAATTTTTGAATAACCTTTTTTTGGAATTTTAGGTATATCTTATTTTTTAATATATATATATATATATATATATATTTTTTATATATATATATATATATATATATATATATATATATATATATATATATATATATATATATATATATATATAATAAAATTATTTATATATATATATATATATATATATATATAAAACAGTTTCCCCAAAGGGGGGGGAATGTAGGGGGTTTGGGGAAACCAGATAGATAGAAAATCTTAAAAAGGGGAAAGTTTTGGACAATTATGTTAGTGTAACCCTTTATCATTTTATCTATTTGGTTTTTTAAAATTTTGAAAAACATAAAACATTCATTTTCGAAAATCGGCCATTTTTTTTTAAAGGAAAATTTTGCAAGTCTAAAAAAACCTTTTAAATTTTTTTTAAATTCCAAAGGCAATTTTTTTTTTCATTTTTGGGTTTTTGAATCATCACCTTTTTTTTTCATATGGACGCCATATTGGATTTTTAACCAAAAGTGTTTTTTTCGTTTTCAACAATGAAAAGAAAATTTTAAGAGTCAAACCTCAATTTAAAAAAAAATATTTTCTCAGTTGGCCTTGATTCGGGAAAATTTTTTTGTAAACTGATACTTTACAAAAAGGGGGTTTCCCGAACATAGCATAAGTAATACGTGTTAAAAAAAATGTAAGGGGCCCATAAAAATTGATGAATCGTCATAATTTTTTTTTTTATATGGGAATTTGGTTTTTTTGCAAAATAGTGTTTTTTTTTCCCTTTTTTAATGAAAAACATGTTGTGTTTGGGAGTTTAAAACCCTTCCCCATTTAAAAAAAACAAATATTGCCTCATCCTTGTTCCGGGGAAAGTCATCTAGCGTCATTACGTTAGCTCGGGTACGTTATTAAAATTTTTTTAAATTTGTGAAATGAATATTTAAAGAAATACTTGATATTTTGCAATTATTTTAAAGAATTCGACAATTTTTCTGAAGGAGCATCCTAAACTAACGTTTGAAAACTGGTTGCAAATTTTTTTTAAAAAGGGTTTTAAAACCACGACCTAAAGAACCAACTTTTTTAAAAAAAATCCAACATCTTTAGCCGGGGTGTTGATGAGAATTTCCCCAAAACCAAGTCAACCATTTTTAGGGCAGTTGGGCTATTTAAAAAAAAACGTTAATATGTTGAGAAATAACAAATTTTTTAAAATTTTGGTCGTTATTTTAATCTTCATTTTAGTAGGGGAAATTAGTTTAGTCACTTTTTTTTTTTTTTTAATTGTTTTAATTAACTTGTTACGGGAGTTTTGTTTTAAAACGGTATTCGTTATAGCTATGTTTAAAACCCCCTTTCTGTAAAATATCTGTTCGTTTTTCATTTTCCAATTACTTTTTTTATTGTTTACAAAAAAGCTTGGGAATAAAAACCAACTGAGAAAATATTTGTTTTTTTAAATAAATGAAGAAAAACCTTTAAAATTAAAACATGTTATAAATTTTTTGAAATCGAAAAAAAAGCACTATTGGGTCAAAAACCCAATATCGCCCGAAAAAAAAGTTGATGATGATTCAAAAACCCAAACGTAGAAAAAAAAAATTGACTATTGCCAATTCTCTAAAAATACCCCCTGAAGAATTTTTTTTTAAAATTTAATTTCACCAAAAAAAATATGCCCAATTTTTTTGAAAATGCATGTTTCAGGTTTTTTAAAATTTCTAAAAAAACCCTAAATAGAAAAAAACCATGTAGAAAAGGGGGTTAGCTTTTAACATAATTGTCCAAAAATTTCCCCCTTTAACCGATTTTCATCTATCGTTTTCCCCAAAACCCCTACATTCCCCACCAATTTGGGAAAACTGTATATGTATATATATATATATATATATATATATATATATATATATATATATATATATATATATATATATATATATATATATATATATATATATATATATATATATATATATATATATAAAATATATATAATTTTTGGGTATAGGTTTTTTTTTATTTGTTATTTAAGGGAAACAAAATTATTTGGACGTTTCGCCCATTATATTGGGCTTTTTAAAAACATTTATTTTTGGTTATCAACCAAAAACGGAAAAAAAATTAACCATAGATTTTACATATACATAAAAAAAACAAACAACAAAAACATACACGACTTATTGGTACAAATAACTTAGAATATGTTAAAAAATGCTTATATTTTTTTTTTTTGTTATTAGGAATTTTAGATTTATAAGAAAAGAATGTTGATTTTATTTGTTTTTTTTTTTATTTAGATTTAATTTATAAAAGAATTTACAAAATTTATTTTTGGTTGGTTTAAAAATTAGGGGTTAGGATGGTTAAATATTAGATTATGATATATGTGGCTGAGGTTGCTGATATCCTGTTTGTCATTAAGAGCTTGTGGCTCTTTTTTATATGAATCATTTCCTTAATTAAAGTTTCTGGTGATTATTTTCTTGGGCTAGAATTGCAGTGTTTTTAAAATCAAATTCATGTTTCAAATTTGCTTCATGTTTGTGTAGAGCTGTAGAAGCGTTTTTCGTATATTTGTGCCCATTAAGTCTGCTATCAAGATATTGTGTTGTTTTACCAATGTATTTTTTGGGCAATTTAAACATAAAATTGAGTACACCAGGTTTGACTTTTTTTCTTAGGGACCTTGGCTCTTTAGGGTGTAAATAGTGATGATAAAAGGTTTTGGGCCTTGTGGCAACAACCATGTCATGTTTTGCCAGAATATATTTTATTTTTTTTGGACAATCCTGGGAGTATGGCATGGCAACATATTTTTTTACCCTGTCAGTAACTGTGATATTTTTAGTATTATTTTCATTGTTGTAAAATTTAAAAGTGGTTGTTTGATAATTTTGTTTATTTGTTTAATGGGAAAATTATTTTCTTTCAAAGTGTTTCTAACTTTTTTAAAATTTGTGGACGTAGTTCTGGTGAAGTTAATTTTAATGCCCTATCAGTTAAACCAATTATTACACTATTTTTTTGTGAAATTGGGTGATTTGAGTTATAATTTAAATAACGTCCTGACCAATATTTTTTTGTGTACCATTTAGTTTTAAGGTATTCGCTATTTTCACTTCTTATTAAGGTTAAGTCGAGAAAATTAATTTCATTATTAATTTCGAATTCAGACGTAAATTGTATTTTAGGGTGAAAATTATTGAATAAATTCACTAGCTCATCTACTTGACTTGATGGTAATGCTGTTAAGCAGTCGTCAACATATCTTTTAAAGATTATTGGAATGCTGATATTATTTAGTATTTTTTCTTCTAAGTATTCCATAACAAGTTGGGCAACAGTTGAAGATATCGGTGAACCCATCGCGCAACCGTCTAATTGTTGATAAAATTTGTCTTCATGTTGGAAATAATTGTTAGTAAGTGTTAAATTTATTGCTTCGATGAAGGTATTTTCATTAAGTGAAGTATGTTCTTTAAGCAAGTTCCATTTTTCCCTAATTATTTGATATAAAAGATCATTAGGTATATTGGTATAAAGAGAAACGAAGAAAATCTTGTCCAAAAATCTTATTTCGGAATCCGAGGCAAAAAAACTCATGATACACAATTCAGTCGCACCCAAAATATACGGGCTGCCTAAACTACATAAGAACGGTGTTCCGTTGAGACCGATTGTATCATGTATTCAATCTCCATTTTACAATTTATCCAAGTATTTAAGCGATTGCCTCTCAAAAATTACGTGTAAAAACGATTATTATATTAAAGATTCATTTAGTTTTAAGGAATTTATTGATTCTGTTAAAATTCCTACAGACCATAAACTAGTGTCACTTGATGTCGTTTCTCTTTATACCAATATACCTATTGATCTTTTATATCAAATAATTAGGGTAAAATGGAACTTGCTTAAAGAACATACTTCACTTAATGAAAATACCTTCATCGAAGCAATAAATTTAACACTTACTAACAATTATTTCCAACATGAAGACAAATTTTATCAACAATTAGACGGTTGCGCGATGGGTTCACCGATATCTTCAACTGTTGCCCAACTTGTTATGGAATACTTATAATATATATATATATATATATATATATATATATATATATATATATATATATATATATATATATATATATATATATATATATATATATATATTATATATATATATATATATATATATATATATATATATATATATATATATATATATATATATATATATATATATATATATATATATATATATATATATATATATATATATATATATATATATATCATACAGGGTCCCAGCTCACCTCCCGTCTTATGTAGCTCATTTATTATTCACTGTAAAATTTTCATATTTTGCAGACGTTACCTTCAAACACAGTGCATTTCAGGAAAATAATTTTGGTTATACAGGGTGTCACAAAAAAGTGTGACGTCACGATGGTGCATTTTTTTAAATGGAATGCTCTGTATTTTTTGTATATTTAGGTACCTCTTGTGGTCATTTATATTCCTCCAAAATTTTGTCAACATCTGTTTAGTAATTTCAGAGAAAAAAATAAAATATAAAAAACTGTTTTGCACCATTGAATTTAAAAATGAATAAAAATACCAATAGTGCTTGATTAATAGAACTAAACAAGGAACTTATTAAATAACGTAATATCAGTCGCTTAGGTCATGTTTGGTTAATTGGAACTGTACAGGGTGTCCAAAATTTAGTGTCAAACTCTTCAAATTTAAAAGCACTTTATTTTTCTTATTTTAAATATGAGCCCCTGTATATTTTTAGGTCATTAGATGCAGAATTAAAAAACAAACATTTTTCTAATTTTAACCCTATCGAAATTCCTAACACATTAAAAGTTATTCGTTGAAAACTCATTTTGGCATCTATTTCGATAGTAATATTACTGGATAAAAATGGTAGGTGGCTACGAAAAATAGTTTATTGACATTAGAGTTTCCTAATAACGTTAATTATTACCTAGAAATTGGTTAAAGTTACATAAATATTAACCAAAATAAAAAATTACGTTTATTTAACATTTAAAGGTTTTTTCTTAAATTAATTTAATTTAATTAATAAATAAATAATTTACTCAAATTTTCATAATACGTCAAAATAAGATTCTGTAATATATATGGTTTATATATATATATATATATATATATATATATATATATATATATATATATATATATATATATATATAAAAAAAAAAAAAATTTTTTTTTTTTACAGGGTGTCCCAGAATATGTGAGCAATCTCCTGGAATCTAATAGAAAACTTAAAAATATTATGACAAGTTCCCATAATTTTTTTCCTACGAGCCTTCTAGGCGTAATTTAATATTTTTTTATATAATGATCACTAGATGAGTCTTCTTAAAATCATATCAAATCATATTGGGCTTAATTAGTTTGCCAGGGACGGACTAGCTCTGACACAAAAATAGCAATTTTTTTTAAGACCCAGACTCAACAATATTATTTTTTGATAGCTTTAACCTTAAACTAAAAAAAGGTATTTTTGATTGATATCGATAAAATCAACTGTTTACGAGAAGTAAAAGATCATACTTGTAATTTTTTACATTATACAGGGTGTTTTCTAGTGTACGTCAATATTTAAGGAAAAATTTTTGGGTCCATTTAAAGAAGAAAACTTCATATGAACGTATGTTCTAAACGGCTTAATCTTTGAGATACAGGGTGGTAAAATTTTAAAAAATAAATTATTTATTATTAATATCTGTAATACCACTTTAGATATTTTAATAAAATTAAGCATACATGTACTATGTATCAAGAACCATTTTTTAGTGTTCCACATTTTTTTATTTGTCAAAATAGGCAGGACAAATTCTGTACGAACGCCACATTTTTTTGAATTTCTTTAAAAATGTTAAAATTAAAAATTGTTTCTTCTTCATTAAGAAAATATTGTTTCTGAATAAAAATAAGTTTTGATTGCTTCATTTACAGTTTTAAAAACTGCATTTTTGTTTTAAGTCGTCCGGTGCTACATGTGTAAAATGTAAATAAAAAAATATATTAAAAATTAGCTATTTGTTGTATTGTTTCATGGACTTGCAGGTCGGTAAATTCTTTTAAAATCACTTTAAGTTGTGCAGGTAAGGGGGAAATATAATGCAGGATAGTAAAGCTTAAGAGACAAAAATCCTAGAGAAATTTGCTGTGTTCCAAAAATAAAGAATACATATTATAATCTTCAGGTATAAACCGGTAATTGGGTACCTACCTACCAAGAAAAAAGGCGAACGACCTTAAATGGTTATCGTTATCTTTCTTATAGATGGATAGTATATTAATTATGCGGGGAAATTTGTGAAACCTTTCTAAAAATCCATAAATTATCCGTGATTATTCCTTCAATTTAATTTTGTATTCACTCAGTTTTTTTTTATTGAACTTTGGCTTACCCTGGACTAACCGCCTCGTATCACAAAGTACGCTCGCTTAGCAGCTTATTTTTTTAGATACTTACCAAATGTAAGTAACATTAAATTTGATTTTCGAATCGTGTAAACAAGGCAATTTCTAAACTGCGTTAAAAAAAAGTAAAAATTCTGCTTATATCAGACATGGATGACCGCTTTATGTAATATGGTTTTCATGGTACCTTTTTAACTCCGACAGCCTACTTGAATTATTTTATTTTACTGTTATTACAAGGATAACTGCTTTTTAATTTTTTTATGTATTTTTATTTAAAAAACAATAATAATATTGGTATTAGACAGCAATGATAACGTTCACATGTATGGACTCAAAAAGCAGGTCGACAAAATTACTTTAAGTTGTGCAGGTAGGAGACGATACAATGCAGGATAGTAAAGCTTTAGCAACAAAAATACTACAAATTTACTGTATTTAATATTGGGGTATAAATTTGTAAATGAAAAAAATACCTGTCCAGAAAAACGTCGAATGACCATAAATCACTATCCTTCTAATCTTCCTTACCGATGGACAATAATTTAAAAATATGGGTAAATTTTTGAAAACTTTCTGAAAATTCATAATTTATTAGTTATCAATTTTTGAATGTAATTGAAATTGGTAGAGTGTATTGTAATGAAAGTTAGGCTTTTATAACGGTTTTTGATGTACTATATAAAGCTTTATAAATATAATTTTATTTACAGAAATATAAGGATTTTACTTGAAAGAACCACAACCTACATGTTTTCTGTAATTATTTTGAAACCATCCTATTATCAATTGTTGTATGACTAAATTTTAAATCAGTCTTTATTACGTGTAAAATTAAAATAAAATAGATTCTAATTTT
Source organism: Listronotus oregonensis (assembly GCA_019359885.1). Classification (NCBI taxonomy): domain Eukaryota; kingdom Metazoa; phylum Arthropoda; class Insecta; order Coleoptera; family Curculionidae; genus Listronotus; species Listronotus oregonensis. The sequence goes on from JAHBCN010013946.1 coordinate 8,233, forward strand.
TGTTTATTTTATGAGATTTGCGTCGCCGCCAGTTTTATTTTTACCACTTAAAAAGGATGTCTGCTGCTAAGCTTCGTCATGTCGGTATATTGCAAAAATAAGAATGTATTGAATTTAATAAAACGATTTTTTGTTTCGTTTTAGTTTGTTCTCTCTCAGTCGTTTCATATCGACTGGCTGTATAAAAGTATGAAAAAAATACGGAATTTTAATAAAACATACATTTTTTGCACTTTAAGCTTATATTATTGTAGTGACGACGTTGTAGTGAAATAACGTGTTTTTGTGTAATTATGAAATAAACAAGTTCTAGTTTCATAGGCTTTAACAGCGATGGGTCGTCGTAAAAGTAAGTTTCAATATTTTAACAAAAATATATTTCTTTTATACTTCTAATTTTTATATTACCTACAACTTCTTTACAATATTTTTATGGTACTTAAACTGAAAAAACTCATTCCAGCTTAAATATATATGTGTATATATAATTACAGCAACTTTTGAAAATGGGTGAAAAAAATTAAGATCATAACTTTCTTTAAGTTATGTACATTGGTAAAGGGTTCTTATTGTTAGTGCGAAATCCATATTATATTAAAAATAAAACTCCAATTAAGATGCCAAAAAGTATAATAAAATAAAACGTTTTTTCTTCGGACAAAAATATTGCAACTCTACAAAACAAAAAAGTTCTTTTTTAACCAAATTTTTACAAAAATATATTGATTTAGTGTCGCATCTTTTTGGCATAGAAAGTAACAAATTGTTAATATACTGCTCATCAATCGAGTTCCAAGCCACTAGAAGGACATTAAAAAGCTGGTCAAACTTGGAGTATTTTTAGAACGGATTTTGGAAACTACATAATTTTACAAGTTTTCTATGGAGTTTAAATCGGGCGAATACAGAAATTTTTTCTCCCCTTAATTTTTTTATAAGTTTACAAGAGTGTTTTGGCTTATTGTCCTGCTGGAATATAGAACCTAAATGCATCTTTTCATCAATATACGAAATCAATTGGAAGGTCAAATATGCCACATTTATCGCTACCAAATTTGAAGAGTGTATACTTATATTTTTGAGGTCGCTGAATACGAATCCGTGGTCAAATCTGTAAAATTATAAGTTTGTAAATTTGACCTTAAAATATCTATTGACCATGATCCGATGGGCTTAAACTGACAACGGGTTCATATTCAGTGCCCCAAAAACATAAGTGTACACACTCTTCAAATTTGGTTGGTTTGCTTCATTTTGATTGGTTTTGTGTGCAATTTCTCAAAAAATATAGAACATGTTTAATATTTTTATTGCGAAAATTTTAGTAAGAATTATTAAACGTGTAATTCACAAAAGAATTATTGTCTACAGGGTCTTTGATTATTATAATTATTTACGTGGCATATGGAGCCTTTATTTTTGAAGATAGAAAAACATGTTTTATATAAAAATTGTAGTGTTTTTCCATATTATCTTTTAATATTATTAGTAAAAAAATATCGCATTTAAAAAACGGAAAAATATAGGCAACTTTAACTTTTTTAACACCCTGACTTAAAAATAAAGAAAAGGACTGTAGCACAAAATAAAAACGAAGATTTGGCTATCCTCGTTTTTCCCAGGATAATTATTTAAATTTTTCCATGGGACATGCACTAATTACTTTTAATAATTTTAGAAAATTCTAAAATATAAATCTTAGATGCGGTATCTGAACTAAATAGAATAGATTATAAAATTTATTCAATTTTAAAATGTTACAAAGTTCTTCCTTATAAATTTATTGTTTTAGAGAGAGAATAGTCACATTCTCTGACGCGAAAAAGTTCTTATCACTTTCTTATGAGCGGCAAGTCCTTTAGGTCTTGAAAGCATTTTACTACGTTGACGTTACCTAAGATAATATATAAGAAGGTATTTCAATCCTGCAATCCATGATGATTACATCCTTAGCGACAATAGCTAATAGAAAGTTTAGATTTCCTTTTAAAACAGAAAGCTAACTCTTATCTCAACTTTTTTCTTGTAAACCTGTATGTATTCCAAATAAGAAGCTGTAGGCCTACTGCCTTTTATATCCGGAAATAACTTTTCTTAGGCGGCGATTACACTAGATAAGAATTCGTACGAAAATTTGTTCGTACGAATTCGTACCATTTCATTCATATGACAGTATATTACCAAACTGTTTACACTGGATGCGGGACATTCTGTGCGATTCTGTAAGGTAGTTTAGTTCTCAACACCCATATATTGGGCAATTCTGAGTTATATTTTTTCGAAACATCCTGGAAAACATACTGGAAATAGCCGAAGTTGTTGGCTTAATGAATATTTTGAATCAAATCCCTATTATGGTAATATTTACTGGTTTTTCAAAATTCATTTTTACCCCTTGCACTAAACTACCTACCACCGTCAAATGAATTCGTTCGTACAAACAACGGAAGAAAATCAAATTATTTTGGGCGTGTAAAAAAATCGTATGAATTTGTACCAATTCGTACGAAGAGATCGTGGCCAATATAACCACTCGCATATAAACATGAATTTTTGTTTAGGTAGGATGAAATAGTACGAATTCGTACGAACTCATACGAACAAATTTTCGTACGAATTTTTATCCAGTGTAACCGCCGCCTTACAGTATAATGTTTCTGAACACTAAATGTTTTAAAATTATTCTTGAGACGGACAATGTTTAATGGGCTTTATCTTAAATTAATGTCTTTTATATAAATATGGCAACGCTGTACTGGGCGTTCCCTTTATTTTCTTCACGCAAAATTATATGTAAAATGCCACATAAACGACTTCGAACGGATCGCACCAAGTCGAGTTGGTGGGGTGAACGTCTCTGTCGCAATTTGTTTGCGTGCGCTTCTTGCACCACGTTTTCAAATTGCACTTTGAAACTCGTTGTAATCGGCTTTTACCGAAGACCACCGATCTTTCGTAAGATGGCAGCCCCAGACAACCTCTATTAAGCGTCGACCACATGGGTCGTACGCAACGTGGTTTGTGATTGTGTTCTGTCTTAAACTTTTAAATACTCATTTTTGTTCCTTAGTCGTGCCTTAAAAATAAGTCGTTTTTTTTTTAGTTTTATATCTCTGTTTGTGTGGAAAATACATTTATTAACCTTTTATTATTTTAAAATCTCGGCCTTGCCCGATTTCACATTCTGGTTGGTCAGGAATGTGCCCAAATTTGGAAACGTCTTACAAGTAAACATTAAACACTGCTTAAGTCACTGTGATCGTGTTTGTGATTTTTACATGTATAGTTAATAAGGAAAAAACAGAGTTATTTTTATTTCACGTGCCTACGTTCCAGACAACCGTTTAAGGGATTTGCGCGCGCCCACATATGCATCGTCACGGCCAAGAATAGATTAGTACCGGAGACCATGGATGAAGGAACGTGGACTACTGTCAGTAGCAAGGGTAAATAATTCAGAAATCCTAATTTATATGACGTCCATATGTCACTAGCTTACTTGCATAATCATTTAAAATTATCTCGTTACGCTTTTTAGAAAGTTGAAGTCCTAGTATATAGGTACCTACTAAGTTGCGAAATTGGCCACACGACCTTGTCGCAGACGTTGGCGCATATTTTTGAATTTCATTCAGCGTTGTATGCATTTGCCTTTTTGTTAAGTGCAGTGCATCCAATTTTTAAATTTTGTTTCACACATATCTTTCTATACCTTACGGAGTTTATAACTGTTCAATTGTTTTAATTGTTAAGTAGGCCTGTATTTTATTAAAAATTTCCAGCTGTTATCTAGGGCTAGATATATTTCCTACTAATCAAGATAATTTAGACCTAAAATTGGGCAACTTTAAAGGTAACGAGTTTATTGTTTTATGCTCCTGTATTGTATTATTTTTATTATTTTTTAACATTTAAATTTCTGCATTTATTCCATTACTCAGTAAAATTTTATGGGCGGAAACAAAGATAATTTATTTTTCCGCAATTATAAAAGTTTACTTTCTCAGAAATAATATTTTCATAACCCAAAGCAATTATGTAATTTTTTACTTATTGGGGATTTTATTAAAATTTGGTTACAAGGGATTTTGGAGCGCTAATCACGTATCTAGAGTCATTTTTTGAAAACCTAGTTTTTGAAAAAATGCCTCACTTGGACCTAACCTCAAAAATGTACAAACTTTTCATAAAACTGGTTACAGAAAAACTGGACGATTTTATGATAAAACACCTTTTATTCCATAGGATAAATTTATTTTCACATTTAGTTGTTGGTTTTATTAAAAAAATCACTCCAAAAATTAAAATTATCAAGGTATTTTTAGACGGATATGTTACCCCAACTGAAGACAAATTTCAAATTTAAATTGTTTTTACATCATTTATAAAAGGCGCTTAGATAAGGGTGCTTACGCACCTCATACTTATATTGCAAGGTGTTTTTATTTGGGAGACATACTATAAAAAATGAGCCATTTTCTTTGATTAAGATAAAGTATCCATAGGTTTTATATATTTGTTAACGAAAATGTTGAAATAATTAAATTTTCAATCAATTTTGACATAATAAAATATGAATTAATGAGTTTTTCCATATAAAAACTTACTTTTTAGCAACTTTTTGGGGATCAAATTATTCCACTTAAGCCTTCATTTATGTAATCACAGGCTAATAAATTATATACTTTTGTCAAAATTTTTATTCAGTGGATTTGTGATAACACAGACATAAAATAATGCGAATTAACATTTTATGTTCAAAATAGTAAAATGGCCAGATAGGAAATAATGAGAAGGACAAAATTTTTTGATCTCTTTCCTTGTCTAAGCTGTTCTTGTAAAAGGCAGTATTCAACTACTTTTTTAATAACTAAATTTTTGGTACTTTTCCCCTGTAGTCGACTTTAGTATCGATTTTTCGTGTCAGTTGTGGAGGAGAAATGAAAAGTTTTTTTTTGGTAAGAACCAATTGGTTAGTTTTGGTTAGCTAAACTAGTTTTAGTTACTTTCAGTTGTGATAAAAATACTGTTTCAATTTTATAAAAAAAAAAGTTTGGCAAATTGTACAGATTGTTCAAAAATATGTCAAATACTGGGGGTTTTAGCATCCAATTGTCTACAAGATTAACACCTTTTTTTTTTTTTTTTTAAAGGAAAAATCTGATCATCCAGCGATTTTTTTAAATTTTAAACTGTTCTCCAAGTCCAAAAATTTTTTTTAAAAAATTTAATAACGGAAATCCGTGGATTTGTCATCTTTTTCCCGACCCCATCTGCCTAACTCTGGGGTTTTTTCATGGATTCTAAAACCCTTCACCTCTTGTTACCCCAAAAGATCCTCAAATTAATGGCGCTGGTGTTCCCAGAACCGTTCCAAACCAATAATCTCTTTGTTTTAAACTTCACTGTATTTTTTTAGGTCAAGGTCGGGGTTTCTTTGCTACAGCAGGCTACACCAGCGCCTCCCATTTAATGCTATTCGGATCCACTTTGGCAAAACAGCCATAAAGATGGTGCCCCTTTCCTCTCTAACCTCCCCAATTTGTTGACGAGGTAGTTGACAAAATCCTTTTTTTTTTAAGACAAACAAAATAAATGTGGTTAATGCTAGGTTAATGTAAACTGCTCTTTTTTTCGGTTTAAATTGAAAAATAGACTTTTCTGTTGTTTCATTTATACCAACAACTGCCTAAAAATAAGTAGTTAATTTTTAGCTTTTTAAAAGTAAAAAATTTTTTCATAGTTGTTTTAAAAAAGTCATTTTTTGCATTTTTTTTTCATAACCAATTTCCCCGGTTTTCCGGAAATGACTGGAAATTTTATTATTAAATGAAGCACCTTAGATATTTTTTGTTTTAGTTCCGATCGTTTTACGTCCGAAGCCCCTTTTTTTAACCATTTTTTTCAAATTTTATTTTTAAATTTAAATTTTTATCTAAAGTGCAATGGTCATCCTAAAATTACTCCACACTTTCATTATATTAGTATATTAACCTGCAAATTTTTTAGTAAAATCCTTTTTTTTCTGTTATTAATACCAAATATACTTATATTTTTTTAAAATATTTTAAGTATATATACAATATATATTAAAATTTTTTAAAATCATAAAGGATACGTTAATAAAATAGACCAACTTTTTATCTGCCAAACTTTTAAAGATAAAGTTATTATTCACCCTTATCATTTTTTGGAAAATATTGCATAGTTTTTAAAAAAAACTCGAAACATTGCAAGACCTCGCTAGGCACTCAAGACACTGTGCAGCATTGCTAGGCCCTGCAGCAAAAAATTTTTTTTGACGCTGCGACGCATTGGGACTTTAAAAAAATACTGCAGTGTCTTAAATAAAATTTGTACACATATTGCATATAGTGAGAGCACTGCTTTTTTTTAAAACCCCTTTTTTTTTTGATTTCTTTTATTTTCGGTACTACCTTTACCCATTTTGCAAAACAAATTAAGAGAAAAGGTTAAAACAAAAAACAACAACCACAAAAAAGTTGGGTCAAAACATATATGCATTGAATCCAAATCTTGTCTACACCTTCGTGTGTTTCGTGATAATCGGCCAATCCAGCAAAAAAAAGTATTTACTTAAAGGACGACATCGGATAAAAGTACTAGTCCGAAACGTTTATACTGGTCATTTTGAGCAGATAATAAAATTGTTAGATTAGAAATTATCCGATAAAATCGTACTCAAGTCGTAGTGTTTTACTGTCGGATTCGCTTACTGCATTTAGTAATGTTATGAAAGTGAAACTTTTTTACAGTTTTTAAGCTACGCAAAAATACTAAAATAATAAGGTTTAGAGCCGTGTTTCAAAAATTTTTTAAAAAGATAAACTTGAGTTTGTATTTTTGAAAGTAAGTAAAGTATTTTTAATGATTTTAGAATGATCCATCCTGACACTATAGATGAAAATTTAAATTTAATTTTAAAATAAAATTTAGACTGACTTCATTTAAAAATAATGGATTCGTATGTAAAATAATCTGTAAAATCTGAAAAACAAAACATAAGTTTTACGCACAAAAGAAAATTAGTAAGTGTATGTATTTATATAAAATTTAACAATAAAACATGTAAAATCCATAGGTTTGTTTGGTTAGAACGCACAGACAATTGTAAATAAAGAAGGTAAAGGGCACTTGCTATGTTTCTTGTTACCTCTTGTTGTGGGTTGTGGAGCCTCTTTTTTTTTTTATTTTCATACTCTAGAGAAATCAAAATTTCCAAATGGATCATTTTGGCCACTCATTTACATAGATCTCAAGACAATCTAAAAGTGTATTCAATCGAACATCCTGAGATCAGAAAAATTTTTTGCCCCTTTTTTTTTTTATACCAAGAATTTGGCAAATTGGTATTTCTGAAGTATTTCACAATGTGTACTTTTATCTGGGCGCTTCTAAATCTTTGGAGAGCAAACTTAAGTAATTGGGCTGTCCACTACACCTTGTAATTCTTTACCACACTTTTTTCATACTGCTCTACAACCTAGTTTGCCCACCACTTTCTTTTTTATAAAATGCTGCCAAATACTATATTCTTTTCTCCCCCGGCTTGTCATGAGTCCAAATATTTTGATAGATTAACCCCTCAAGCAAAAATATTACTGATAACTAAATAAGTGCGTATCGTTTATATAGCCGGGCGTTTTCGCCAGTTATTACAAGTTTCGACAAAGCGGGAAACTTGCAATACTGAGCGGTAGTTCAGTAAATGAAGGCCTGAAAGACCTTTAACCTGAAGATCAGGTTGGGCCGTCACAATTTTTGTTTTTAATTTACAGGTATCAATGTGTAAGCCTAAGAATCTGTTTTTGGCCGATATCTGCCGAAATATAACACTTAGAGATTTGGGGTTTCAACAGGAATAAAAAGCATATACATATATATACCCCAAAATTATGGTAGTTCTTGAAGATAGAAGAAAGATGGTGATTCGTTTAGATATAAATTTTTACATTAAATTCTGTGGCGTGCTTTGTTTTTCTAGGTGGGATTAAAATTTTCAGTCATAATAAAAAGTCAAGTTTTAAAATTGATAACCACGAGGATAACCATTATGTTTTTGATAGTTCTTTAAAAATTGAATTAACTTTTTTGGTATTCAGTTAGGTATTATTTTTAATAAAACGTGGAAAATTAAGAAAGAAAAAAGGTCCATTTAAATTGTAGCTACAAAAATTGTTTAACAAAAGTTCGTTGTCTATTAAAAAGAGTCAAACTTAAATAAAATTAACCTTTTTAAAATGAATTAGCCACAGCCATCTAGAAATTATTTATAGTTGTCTACCGGCTATGAAGCTACAAAAAATTTTAGGAATAGACAAAATATAAACAAGGTTGTCAAATTTTATTAAGTTTCATCGGTTTAATATAAATTATTACCTTGCTGCTGTAACTCCCAATTTTTCTAAAACTTGTTTAAGATTTAAAAAAATATTATTTAAAATAATTTTAATTTTTATTTTTTATTTAATGAATATATTAATTATATCTGTTTAATTTTGGATGGTTAAATGATAATTTTATTTGAACTAAAAATATGGCAACAGGTCAAAAGAACTTCTCCCTTATGAATATTGCCTTTCATCTCTTTTCAACTGACACTTTCCGGGAAAAGCGAAAAGTATAATCATATGATGAATGTTTTACACGCCCCGGGGCTTTTATGACCATGTCGCAGATTAAAAACCTAGGCCGAATATTGTTGATTAAATTGACGACTTTGATTTTGGTTTTGGCATTATAGGACGTACTTTTAGGGTTGCCATCCATCCGGGTTTCTCCGGATTTGTCTTAGTTTAGAGGGCATCTGGGAAGCGTCCGGCCGGGGCTTCATTTGTAGTCCGGGTTTAAAAATTTTAAGTCTTGGGTCGCCTGCGACACACGCACTGTGCCCGCACGCCGCGATCAATTTTAATTGAATTTTGTAAGGTTTAATATTTTAATAAGGTTTTGATTTAATAACAGAGTATATCAGTAATTTGTGTTTTATTTTAAGAATAAAAAAAGTCTAATGATTTTTAAAAACAATTTGTAACAAACCGTAATAAGATTCTTTTTTTTAGGTACTTTTAAAAATGATAGAAGATGACAAAATTTAATTTTAAGGTCTGAGAAAAAAAAAAAGTGATTTATAATATTTTCAATTTTTTTTGTTATACCTATGTCTAGGGTTTAAAAAAAAACCTGTTGATATGTCCGGTTTCTGGGCCTAACATCCAGGGTTTTCAGGTCTTGTCCTAGTTCCCAAAAGCTTAGAGATGGCAACCCTACGTACTATTAACACGTTTTATATAGGGTTAAAACAAGATGTAAATAAAATTATGTACTTAAAACAAATGAAGGGTACCAGATATCACGCCATCTGCTGCCCCAAAAGGGGAAGCATACTCCTCTTAACCTACGGTGTCACTGACTTGTTTACTAATACTAAGTTTTTTAAAGATATTCACCTTTGACTTTTTTCTGATGAGATCTGATATAGACGAAACTGGTTACAAGATGTCGTTGAGGAAATTCTACAGAGTTAATTTGAAATTAACACACTATAATGATGTACTTACTAAAATTAAGCATTTTTGTACTAATAATATACTGATTAAAAAAAAAAAGAACAATTTTAATTTTATTTAAAATGATTACTTAACAATAAATTAATTACTTTTTTAAAAGGTTCAAAAGTTAAAAAAACTTTAAGGCAAATCCCAAGACATGGATTTCTCATAAAAAAAAGAGCATTTGGGAAATTTTTTTTAAAAGCCAATGGGTTTTATTTTCGCAAATGCCAGAAAAAAAAAATGTTGGTTAAAAAACCTAATATTTTACATTGGAGATATAGGTGTATGCAAGAACTATATAAATATTATATATTAAAATTAAACAGGGCAATTATATCGATGCTAAAATTTTCTGCTTTTGGGCGTCAAGAAAGTCCGCTTCACAACACCAGTGAAGCGTGGGAAAGGAAGAACGGCCTTCTGGTGACGTCAAAATTGTGTCACATGCCGACTCCAGACAGTGAGTGCCATAGTGAGGTCAATAACGTGTAAAAAAAATTAATGACTTTATTTTTTTGTTGTTATTGTTTATTGTTGTGCATTGTTGTGAATTTGGAAGTTTTTTCAGAAATAAATATGTTATTGCTGTTTTCTTCCATAACGATGTTTTAATTGCTTATTACTAAAAAAAATCTAATATTTTAAGATTTAAGGTATTTATAGCACGCCTATGGTTTCGCATTCCCGAAGGCGTTTCCGCTTTCCCCCCTTTCGTATACCCCGTAGCTTCAGACTCGACAGACGAGCTTATACTTGGGGTCGAGCATGTCAAACACGCAGCCCCGGGCCGCATGAGGCACACAATCAATGATCTTGCGACCCAGTATAGGGGTAACTAGTTTGTAAATTGAAATATTTTCAATGGAAATCTTTCGGTGGAAAGAAAATATTTAAAAATTTGAACTTTCTAAAATATTTGAAATTTTTTTTTATCGAAAAAAAATGTTTTAACCATCAAAACAATTTTTTTATATATTTCAAGGGGGTAATATCAATGAAGATCAAGTTGTACAACTTGTGTCTCGCGGTCGGGGAATTACTTTTAAAAATTTTAAAAGTGGGGTTAAATCTGAAAAATTTAATTGTGATTGACCATTACAAACTAAATTATTTGTAATTTGATCATACTGTTTTTTTTTTTATTAATTTGATCATTAACATTTAAAAAAATATATAAAATATGTTAAAAAAAACAAGAAACAAAAAATTTAAAATACTTAAACTACTTTGAGCAAAAATAAATAGCTATATAGTTTGTGTAAATAATAGTTATGGGGAAAAGCAAGACACTAATAACAACTTTTTTGAATTGCTCTGCAAAATATCGAACCTTTGGACTATCAGGTCCATAGCTCAGGTACTGCTACTTTTTTTTTTTTTGTGACAATAAATGTTTTTTTGCATCGCAACTCATGATTTGAGTTGTTGATTGTAAAAAATAAAAAAGTGATTTAATTAAAAACCATCTTTTTTGGAAAAAAATATACCTTTTTAAAAAAAAGTAGAAATCAATATTCTTAAAAAAAAAAAAAGATCCATGTAATATCCTTGTTTTGTTTCGCGTTTTTTTTAATATAGTTTGAACAAAAAAATTTTTTTTACCAATTCCTAATATCCGATTACAAGCCAAAAGTGTGTTAGTTTTACTGACGCAAGAAAAAAACCGGGTTTCAGAAACTATTCTATTATTGTGAATGATACCCACCATTATTCCATTTACGTTTTTTATTATTTTGTCCGAAATCAAAAAAGTTTAAATCTTTTTCATTTTAATGGTGTATGGTTTCTGGAAGTATTGTTTATAATAGCTTTGGTAAATGTCGGATTTTGGTAACCCCCATTAAAACTCAAAATCCTTATTTTAACTATAAGATAATGCCAATAAAAACTTTTTTTTTTTGTTTAAGGACCTAAATACAGCATATGCAAAGAGTTATCTAACAAGTAACTCATTTATAATTATCATTATGTTGTTTCAGGTAAACCAAAGAATTTAAAAAAAAACAAACATCAAAATCAAAAGGGGGAAACCGCAAAAAATCTCAACCGGCTCAGCAGCAGTCAAAAAACCCGACAGCGGCATTGACTATACCAGCACCACAACCGTCAAAACCTAATAGCAGATCGAAAAAAACGAAAGAATTTAAACCCCGAAAGGAGCAACTAAAGAAGGGACTGATATGGACGTTTTTAAAAGATAATGTTCCTAAAGCGGAGATCAACGCAAATACGATCCCTTTCTAATAGCAATATAATTAAGTCAAATGACGTCGTAAATGCTAACCATACAAATTCCGCCTGTAGCACCTACAGTGGTCCCACCTAAAATTGAACCTGAAACTATCATAAACTCTTTACCCAACAGGTAACATTTTCTTTGATAATTTATTATATAAAAAAAAGGGGATATCTTGTTTAAAAGGTCTCTCCTTTATCAATTTATTGTCACTTTGTTTTCAAAATTAATTATTGTAATATCTGTAGTTTTTTTTTAAAAAAATGTTTGCGTTTATACAACGTCAACTTTTACTTCCTTAATAACAATTTTTGCTATAACACTCCGGCAACTTTGGTTAATATTATACAGTATTTATTTTATAATATTGACATTAATTAAATATAATTAAAAAAACATGTTTAAATAAAGGTTGGTATATAGGTAGGATTAAAAACCCCTTCAGCTATTTCTTGGTTGATGCTTTTTTTTTATTTCACCTATATTTCAATTTTCCCTCAAGATTTTTTAAGGGAAAACCCAAAATATTTAATATTTTTTTTTCCCCAACTAACTGGTCAGAATTTGGCAATTTGAACAAAGATTTAGTTAAATAAAATTAAGTTTCGAACGGTTTTTTTTTAAGTATAATATATCTACTCAATTAATTTATCTGCAATGTCACATGGCACAGTAACTTGGGGGATATATTTTGGTAAAATTTTTTTGTTTTATTACCAAAGTTGCCTTTATTATTTTAAAATTTATTAAATTTTTTTTTTAAAAAAATTGTAGACTGTGGATTAGGCCCTCTCCTTTTAAAATATAAAAAATGAATAGAAGTTTAAAAAGTATGTAAGATCGGATTGTCCAGTTGAAAGGGTCGGTACATGATATATGGTTATAATACGTTTTTGTTATTGTATAAAAACTTGCTCGCCGGGGCCCAAAAAAAAGTTTAAAAAACGAACCCCCTACAAAAGTAAGAACATATCCACAATGATATAAATAGTTGGACATATTACTTTTTTTTTTTTTTTAAAAAAAAAATTTTTCCCGGGTTTTTCAATTTTAATTTGAACAGCGAGCCTTTAAACTTTTAGAAAAACATTGATGGCGTTTGTTAACACATTTTGTTTAAGTGCAGTATGTGAAAATAAAAAGTATGGTATTTAAATTCCCTTTTTTTAAAATAAGTTTATAAAACTTGTTTTTTTTTTACAGTGATTCAAAAAAACAGACTCTAATGAAAAAAGTAACGAAAAATCAATTCAGAACATAAAATTTGGCCCTGGAAAACCTGCCATTTACTCCATTTAAAAAACCCATAAGTAAACCGTTTGATGTACCAGCATAATTAAAGATACACCACCTGTCTTGGCACCTTTTGCCATAAACGGCGTAAGGATGAGACTATAAAAACTCTCCCCTTTAAATGCAAAATGGTTTTGGAAAAAACGCAATAACAAAGTTATGGTGGAGAATGTTATAAATGACTTTAAGTCAAATCTACGGTACAGTCCAGGTAAAGTAAATATTCAAATTTACATTTATAATAGTGATTTAATGATACCTTAGTGGTTAAATAATGTATAGAATATACTAAGATGTTATAATGCCAAATCCTTAAAGACATAATTATTTTTCTATGAGTTTTTATAGATTTTTATTTCTGTTGATTTTGTTTTTTGTAGGCAAAAAAACCGGAATGTGATAAATTATTATGTTCGAACATGTGCCGTTTAGGTTCTGCTGCTAGTCAGACCATCAGATGTCAATATTTCAAAAACAGTTCGATTTAGGTAGAGGGTGTGATGTACTAAATGTATTACCTAAGTTGGTATTTATGATTACTCTTTTCCCCAAATTTTAAAAGGAAGCTTTCTTGTGCCATACAATATCTTAAAAAATTTAAAAATTTCCTTTATAGATTCTAAACATTTTTATATTTCCCATAGTAGGGCCTTCAAACGAAGCAACAGTACTCGTATGCAGACCGACAATAGCTTTTAAAACTAGGGTCAAGTCATATAAATTATTATTAGTCATTTGACATTAAAAAAGGGGGGTCTTTTAAAACTTACAATAGCTATATTTTTAATCCAGAGAGTTTTAAAAATAAAAAATACCATTAAGTAAAAACCCGGTGGGGGGAAAATAAATGACGGGATTCTCCAAAACACCCCGACCCACCCCCTTTAAAACCCCCCTCCCACTCACTTAAAAATCTTAATGGCACCCCTGTGAAAAGCCCATAAAAATGCTATTTATTGGTTGTTAAAAAGTTGGGGAAAAAACAAATACTAGATTTTTGAAAAATTTTATTTTTTTTTTTATAAAAAAAATACCAGGGAATGTCTAATTATTAAATTAATAATCGAATAAACAAATATTCTTTCTGCTGAGCTACCCCGCCCCTTAAAAATTTTTAAATGTAAGTAATTTATAAAAATAGTAGTAAAATTGACATCTTGACAAAATTATTCTTTCTCTTGACTCTTCAATTTATTTAACTGGTAATACACTTGTTAAGGTAACATAGAAGGTTAATACAAATACCCAACAAACCCGTTCGATTTTTTATTTTGGTAACTTTTCTAAAAAAACTCAAAATAGTAAAATCGCAACATAATTACTCAATACGTAATGAAGTTCTAAAATATTTAAACTTTTCCTGGTAAGAGGTTTTGTAATAAATATATAAAATATACTCAATATTTTCTTCAAAACAGTATCTTCAATAAAATGTCTTTTTATTTCAATATGTTTTCCTCTTTTTGAAGTTTCATAACTATTTACCATTAAAATTACACTTTTCAGTATCCATATCCAATACAGCATTCTTTATGTCATAAAATTCTTTTAAACTACTTTTTAAATTTAAAACTTCTTAAGCAGCAGCCGCAGCTGCAACAAATTCAGCTTCCGCCGTTGAAAGTGCCACACAGGACTACTTTTTTGAAAACCAACTAACCAGATTACGAGCATAAATTCTAACCGAACTGCTTGTGCTTTTACGATCCACCTTATCACCTGCAGATGCTGACTGATCTAAGAATTCTAACTTGTTCCTTTCCTTATGATATTCTAGTGCATTTTCTATGCTTGCGTCAGGATATCTTAAAATTCGTTTTCCAGCAAAATTGAGTAGGGAGATATTTTGTAGAGAATAAAATTTTCTCTTGGAGTGATATTTTCTAAATTTTAAAATAGTTTTTTGTTGCAAAATAAATAGTGTCCGACCGAAAGTTCGGTTTCGGCAGAGTTTCGACCCAAAAACCAAGTTTTGCCGAAACCGAAACTAATTTCGGAAGTTGTCGTGCACGCTCGCCTAACTTCGTTTCTCGCGGCAAGTGCGCCGTTCGAATAGCTCTATAGCAAAATTTTAGTAATTATTATTTTTATATAAGAGTACCTAAAAAATAAAA
>JAHBCN010013947.1:0-23552 GCA_019359885.1 Listronotus oregonensis
CCCCCCAGAGGTTGCCATCGCTAGGGATCAACATATTTTGCACGGGTGCAAAAATCCTTCAATTATTGTTTAAGCTTTTCCGCTTTTACTTATAAATTATTTATTTTTGAAATAGAATATTTTAAAATTAGATATAAACCATAATATAGAGGGGGTCCGTTTGAAAATTCTACATGTTAAATAATGAAGAAATGTTTATATAACCCTGGTCCCAAATGCGTTTAATAACAATTGAACAAATTAAATAAAACCTGCTCCGATAGTCCCTGGTTACAATAATAATTTAGTAACTGAAAAATATATTAATAGCAATTTATATAAAAAATATATATAAAATAAAACCTATATTCCCCCTCTTTGAATCGCGATAGCAACCTTATGATGCAGTTGGGGACCTATTTGTAAAACTCTTTTCAAATTTAACATGTGAAACCCTAAATTTTCGAATGTATTTCAGGAACCCTTATAGTTTATTAAAACTAAATATTTAATTTTAATTAGACAACATTATTATTTTCAATACCCTTTTTAAACGTATACTTTAAGCTCTTGTGCTATTTACTCCATTCAATATTTTTTTTTAACAAATATTAATTTTACCACATTGTCGCGTATTAATATCGACGCAGATGACGTTTTCACAAAGCCCAAGGGTATATCGAGTAAAAACCAATTTTTAAAAGA
This sequence comes from Listronotus oregonensis, assembly GCA_019359885.1. Classification (NCBI taxonomy): domain Eukaryota; kingdom Metazoa; phylum Arthropoda; class Insecta; order Coleoptera; family Curculionidae; genus Listronotus; species Listronotus oregonensis. The sequence continues at coordinate 685 of JAHBCN010013947.1, forward strand.
CTCCCTGTCTAGGTAAACACAATATCATGAAAAGGCCCGATAGTATCTCTCATTAGCTACAATAAATAATCTTTTTTTATAGCTACAAAAAAAAATTCTAAAGGCATTTTACGTTAATGGAACCTTTTAACAAGGGTCTAGAATAGATGGGAAGATCTAAAATTACAGTATATAAACAATAGCTTTATGTAGAGTCAAAACAAATTGATTGATAGTTTTTAGCTGATATAGAAAATAAGCATTGTTTGGACTTCCTGGTATAAAAATATGACTTCTCGGTTTGTGATTGTCTTAGCAGGAAGTTAAAAATTAAAACATCTAACTAATGTATATTAGTGTCTGGTCAAAAATAGTTCAAAAATAAACAAATTTGTATGAATCACCCAAGGAAGTTTAAAGGTGTATGGAAGCCCAATACTGTAGAACAAAATTGTCCAGGCGTGCAGGGCAGCGGCAATAGGGGGTTGGCCCCCGGAATTTGCGCAATGAATAGAAGGTCAGGGCCGGATTTCCATAATTCTTTGTTACTATCTATAAAATTGACATCATCAAATGTCAAATTCCAACATTCACCGTTTTTTTTTATTTTTTTTTACAAAATTTTGGTTTTAAAGGATCCTACTATAGAATATTTAAAATTATTGTGTAATATTAGGTTTTATATCATCTGATATAAAAATGGAAAGAATAGATGGCGCCACTTTACTGCCTTCTATTTAAATGGTCGATATTTTGGAAGTTTTGTATTCTTAATCTTTAAAATAAATAAAAAACCCGATTTTTTTAAAATAAATTTCAAACATTGTATGATAGTATTATGTACTTATCCCAATTTTGTAATAAAAGAAGGGCAAGATAGTGTAAATGAGTTTAATCCAATCCTAAGATTCTGGTTGTACATTAAAAAGTAAAAATTTTTATAACTGCTCTTTAGGCATATACTTTTCCCCTAATAACAAACATTCATGAGACAGAATAACAGTGGTTAAAAATGTTTAGTAACCTTTGGTACCTGGTATCCATTGTAACAGTATCCGTTAAAATTATGTGTGTACAGTATGTCGGCTTAAAAATTTGTTTAAAGAGAGATTAAGAAACCAAAAGTCTAATTTATTTTTAAACAAATGGTATTGTCTCAAAGTTGCCTCCTCTCCGATTTTGATCAAATTTGGTATACAGGGGTTTTGGGCGCTGATTACAAATCTGAAAAAATATCTATTCGGCAACGTTTCGTTTCCGAGATCTTCATCATCAAAGTTGAAAATTAAACAACCTCATTTTCACTATATTCTCCTTTCTTTTTGTACACAATTCTTGATTTTTACACTAAAGTGGCACACGATATTTTATAAACACCTTTTAAAACCTTGTATTTTTATTTATTTTACATGTATTTTCCATTAAATTGCGAACTTTTAAGTTCAAAGGCAGCAACCATATTTGTTAAAAAATAAAAGTGTAAAAAAGGTGTAAAATAAACATAAAAAAGTTTTTAAAAGGTGTTTGTAAATTTGTGTGCCAATTTAGTGTAAAAATCAAAATTTTGTAGAAAGGAAGAATAGTGTAGATAAAATTTTGTTTGATTTTCGATTTTGATGATGAATATCTCGAAAACGAAACATTGCCGATTTTTTAGATTTGTAATCAGCGCTAAAACCTTTCCAAAAATTTTACTTCCTTTCATTCAATTAGAGGGACTTGTATATATTAAAATTTGCCTGGTCTGCCCAAATAATCAATAATTTTGATCCTTTAAAAGTGTGTACTAAATTATTAAATGAAATAAAAGTACCTAAATGAACACCTTATTTCTTTTTAATAATCCACAGAAATACATAAACATTGTGGAAATCATCTAAAATATAGTTAATACTTTTCTCACTAATATTTCCTATGAAACTTTCATTTTCTATTATTCATAATTGATATATTATTATTTATTCGGTTACCTAACGTTACGTCTTATAAGAAGCACCTAATTTAAATATAAAAAATACTTACCTAAAGTTAAAAAGACGAGTATGTTACCCTTGTATTTGCAAGACAAAACCATACAACCTCTAGTTATTTTGTTACGATATTATAAGTAACAAACAATAAACACAAAATTATAGTCACAATTTAATAAACACTAATCACTAAAATAAGAAGGTTTTGATCAATCCAAAAAACGGTACTCCGGCTCTCATAAAATTATAATGTGTTGGCTAACTTCACACTGATTTATCAGTGTGTAAGTAGAGCAACACATTAAATATTTCGTGGAATTTTGTTATTGCGCAGAATCGGCGGGGCCAACTCTGACAGTTATTTTCATACTGGGCTGGACATTTTTTGATCGAATGGGCCATAGCATTGGGCTTCCATACACCTTTAAACTTCCTTGGAATCACCGTGAACTGATTTTTAGCAAATTGTGGGCGATCCATGCACAAGTATCTGCTGTAAGTTTCAGGGACAAGAAATGCATCAGAAAACTTTTAAATGCAGCTTAACCAGCTGTAGAAAAAAATTGTCCTGGCGTGCAGGTCAGCGGAAATAGGGGAATCGGCCCCGCGGAGTTTGCACTATGAATCGTAGGTCAGGTCCGGACTTCCATAATTCTTTGTAACCATGTATAAAGCTAACATCATAAAATGTCAAATTCAGACTAACTATACGTTCACTGTTTTTTTTAAATTTTTTGCACAACATTGTTGGTTAATAAACGAAACTATTATAGAATATTTAAAATTATTGTGTAATATTGAATTTTATATCATCTGATTTACCATAAAAAAACTGATGGCGCCACCTTACAGCCTTCTATTTAAATGGTTAATATTTTTGGTAGTTTTGTATTTTTACCAAAAATCTTAATAAAATAATCAACAACACGATTTTTAAAAAAATAAATTTCAAACATTGTATAATAGTTTCATGTACTTATCACGAATTTTGTGATAAAATAAGGGCAAGATAGTGTAAATGAATTTAATCTAATTTATTCACGGTACAATACAGTACAGGGATAAATCCCTAAATGGTACAAAAATTAATATAAAAAAGAAATAACATACAAAACATAAAAAAACTTAAAAATACATACAAAATAAAAAAGCTTACAATACTTAATTGTAACTGCACTACATACAATAGTTGCTAAAAATATTACAAGAAGATGAAGTTTCACATAGCAGGAAACTCAAACAATACATATCAACACACAATCACAGCAGTCCCATTTAAGTAAATTATTAAGGGTTTAAAAATTTAAAAATTTAATTTTAAATCTTAAATCAGATGTCGCCAAACCTTAGCCATCTCTTAAGAGAATACAGACCTCAGACGAAAGAAAGAAATACAGACCAATATTGAAGATGTCACAATTGTAATAAAATTTGTTATAATTTTGACACATGCGGTCAATAAACGTGTTTTGACCATAATTGGTCCTATGTTCTTTCACGAAGAAGAGGGAGGTGTGACAAGTTCGACGCCTGGGGACCAAGAAATCCACCATACTCAGCAGATCACTACAGTGAATCATTCTATTAACCAGTTTATAAAGAAACAAGAGGAGAGCTTGTCTATGTCTATTCTCCAACGTCTGCATACCACACAGAAGCAATCTAGTTTCATAGCAGACGTCTTGATACGGAAAACGATATTTAAGTAACAAATATTTAATGAATTTATGTTGTACTCTTTCAATCCTATCAATATGGCAAACATAACGGGGCTGCCAGATAACTGAGCAATATTCGAGTACACTTCTTACCAAGCAGTTATACAGTGACATAATGGCCTTCGTGCAGGTGAAGTGTCGGGAATTTCTCTTAATGATATATATTTTATATGCCCAACATTCTGAATGCTCTGCATACGATTGTGTCGATATGAAGGTTAAACGATAAGCCTTCGTCAAAAATTACACCCAAGTCATTCACTGTGAAAGAAGTTTTCAGGATTGAGCCACCAATTTTATAGACATTATGGGTGGGTGCAAGAGATTTTGTCAAATGGATAGTAGTACATTTCGCAATATTAAGGGAAAGAGAATTCGCTTCACACCATTTTATAAATCGATTTAAATCGGATTGTAAAGCATAATTATCATTTTAAGGATCGATATCTGAAAAATAAAACGTTAACGAAAAACACCTACTTTAGATTTGTAATCAGCGCCTCTATATGCAAAAAATCATCGAAATCGGCAAGGGTCAAGAAAAGTAAAAACTTACCATAATTTGAACTGGTTGTTTGTGTTTTAGGGTAATACAATATTTTATAAATTTTTAATTTGTATAAAAGTACAATAAAGTAGTGTTACCTCATGCAGATAACATAAACAAATTTAATAAGAAGTATAACATTTTTTACATAAGAATTTTTTTATATCGTCCGACGACAGTCCACCAAGGCTAAGGCTTTAATACTAACGTACCGTTATGTGTGGTCAAGGGGAGTTTATCTACACCAGACCTAAATATTTGGAGAAGGGAAAACTTCTGCGGGTAGCAGATTCGAGTCTAGACACTCTGGGGATGATGGAACAAAGAAAGTGGGAAGTTCGGGGCCTCTTAAGTTGAACTGTAAAAGGATGCATAAAAGTGGCACTACGTGTTGCTCTGATGAAGCTGTAAGAGAAATTATACTTGCCAACTCCTCGGAGCAGAAGCCGTAAAAATACCTATAAAAGAACAACATATCCCCCAGCCCGTCGGTGGGAAAGAGAAGGAAGCTTTTCTGTTAGCGTGAGATCATTAATAAGACGGACAGATCTTTTTTGAATGGAATCAAGAATTATAAGAGTTGTAGGAAATACCATTGCCCAGGCATGAGGACAATATTCTAAAGATAGTCTGAGAGAGTATAGAGATTGGACGGATAGAAATACTTACTGGCTCAAAAGAGGAATCCAAGTTTTTTTAAAGCAGCTGAGGCTATGGATGTGTTTCAAGGAAGTTTAAAGGTGTATGGAAGCCCAATACTGCAGAACAAAATTGTCCAGCCGTGCAGGGCAGCGGGAATCGGGGGGTCGGCAATGCGGAGTTTGCGCAATGAGTAGTGGGTCAGGGCCAGACTTCCATAATTCTTTGTTACTATCTATAAAGTTAACATCACCATATGTCAAATTTAAACATTCACTGTTTTTTTTGCACAAAATTGTTGGTTATTCAACGATATCACTGTAGAATATTTAAAATTATTGTGTAATATTGGATTTTATATCATCTGATATAATATGGAAAGAATACTTTACAGCCCTCTATTTAAATGGTTGATATTTTCGGGAGTTTTATATTTTTACCAAAAATCTTTGTAAATAAATAAAACACAATTTTTAAAATAAAATTTAAACTAAATTGTTAAATGAAATAAAAGTACCTAAATGTAAACCTTATTTTCTTTTTTATAATCCACAGAACACACAAACATTGTGGTAATCATCTTAAAAGATAGTTAAGATTACCTTACTTTCCCACTGCTATTTCCTATGAATATTTTATTTTTATTATTCATAATTGATATAGGTATTATTATTTATTCGGTTACCTAACGTTACGTCTCATAAGAAACACCTAATTTAAATATAAGAAATACTTACCTAAAGTAAAAAATGCCGGGTATGTTACCCTTGGATTTGCAAGACAAAACCATACAACCTCCAGTCATTTTGTTACGATACTAAGTAACAAGCAATAAACACAAAATTATAGTCACAATTAAACAAACACTAATCACTAAAATAAAAATGTTTTTATCAATCCAAAAAACTCCTGCAACCACAAAATATAATCACACAAGGCAAAACAACCGAAACTAATACGGCTCAAAGGGCACAAACCACAACGAAAACGGGGATTGATGAGACGACGACGCCAACGGTTGGTGGATGGTACAGCGCGGATATCATACACGCCGCGTGCGCCGATGCATTAAAAAAGGTATTCCGGCTCTCATAAAAGTATAATGTGTTGCCTAACTGCACATTGATTTATCAGTGTGTAAGTGGGCAACACATTAAATTATTTCATGGAACTTTGTTATTGCGCAGAATCGGCAAGGCCAAGTCTGACAGTTATTTTTATACTGGGCTGGACATTTTTTGATCGAATGAGCCATAGCATTGGGCTTCCATACACGTTTAAAACTTCCTTGATGTGTTTGTGTCAGTTAAGGTTGTTCGCCAAAATGATTAAATAACTTCTTTTTGCGACACCAAACATGACTGTCCTGGAGTATTAAACTGGACAAGATTTTTGAAGCCCCAGTTCAAGATTAGTTTATGTCTTGTGAAAGTGATATTTATATTGACCTGCGCTTGTTTTCCTAATCAGGGGTATTTCGGGTATGTTATCCTTGGATTTGTAAGACTAAGTCATACAACCTTCAGGCATTTTGTTACGATATTGTAAGTAACAAACAATAAACACAAAATTATAGTCACAATTAAATAAACGAATAATCACTTAAATATGAAGGTTTTTATCAATCCAAAAAACTTCTGCAACTACAAAATAAAATCACACAAGGCAAAACAATCGAAATTAATACGGCGCAAACGACAACAAAACATGTAATTCGCTTGGAAGGGTTGATGAGAGAACGGCACAGCGCGGGTATGGTTTCATAAACACCGCGCCGTCTCACACGAAAACGGGACTCCGGCTCTGTCAAAAGATAATGCGTTGCCTACCTACAAACTGTGTGTAGGTAGGGGATTAATTTAATATTTTGGAAAATTTTTTTACTCGCACCGTCGAGGGGGCCACTCATGACAGTTATTTTCATAGTGGACCGGACATTTTTTAATCGAATAGGCCATAATATTGGACTTCCCTTTAAACTTCCTTAAACATATCGCAGATATTCTTAATATAATAATGATTTTATGTGACCAATTATATATGTCGACTTAACTAAGTATTTTAAGCTGTTGTTGATGCTGGTACGTTTTTTTTTTTTTGGTGCTACAATATTTTATATGACCTTGAAGTATTAATCTTTCAATTTCTTTTGTTGATTTACTGACCAATTAAAATTTGCCCCTGGCAAATTATATGCTAGTCCGTTACCATTGAATTTTATTTTTATCTGACCAATAGGACTATTTTGGGGTGCTATAAGTTTTGTTCTATACATTTCTTACCTTAATGTCTTTTTTTTCTCTGAATTATTATTGACCAAATGTCTAGAGGCACTAACCAATTAATTTCTGGTCATTTTAAAGTAAATTTTCTGTTGCGGGCACCTGTATATTAAAATTGGGGTGCTTAAAGTTCTTGAGTGTCTTTGAAAATTAACAGTTTCAATTTTTTCGTTTTGAAATTTAAACAAATCTTAAAATTATTTCCCCATTTTTGACCAACCTATGATCAATTATTTGAGCTATTTTTCAAGAAAATATTTACATTTTGCTGTGCTAACAACGTTGTGTAAATAACATCTAAACATTGTTTTTTAAATGTTTTGAGTTAACCCATTAAGGACTAAATTTTTTATATTCGGACTATTAAGGAGTAAATTATATTTTAATACTCTACTTAGCAATAAAAATACGTTTTAGGTCAATTTGTACAATGCCATCTTATTATTTCCAAGATGGGGGCCGTTCCATATATGGAACGCTAGTCTTTTAGGGTTCGTAAAATTACTAATATAAAAATAATTTTAAAAAAGATAACCAAACCTTTATTTAAATCATTAAATTTATAAAACCAGTTTTTTTATTTCATTCAGTATGAAAATCGACGAAACACTCAATACATAGTCCTACGTCACATTTGCGACACTGTGTGCGCACATAACTGCCTCTATGGTTTTGTCCGGAGCATCGTCAGCATTTGTTGTTGGGGATATATTCAATCAAATGATTTTTTATATCAAGCCGAATATCTGGGGAGATTCTTCAAAATTTATTAAATATCCATTTTTGAAGTTTATGCACCAACACTTATATCCGAAGCGGATAGGTTTTCCCCGGATAAATTGTTTGCAGCCGTGATGGCCATAATACTCAATCATGCTTTCGTCATATGATATTTCTTGTGATGGTACAAAATGACGTAAAAATTGTTGTTTCATTTTATTCATCAATGGTCTTAATTTTTCCATCTTATCTTTTGGTTTTAGTTTTGTGTTGTCGGCACAGTGTATATGCCTCATTATTTCGATAAATCTATCTCTACGCATTGCTTTGTAAACCCCAATATTTATAAGATCTTCTCCCTAGTCCCAATAACTTTTTTCCCGTCACAATTAATATCTCAAAAAAGCATCTTATTTCTTCATGCGTTATATTGGGATTGGAGAAATTTTTAAATACAGCGTATTTGTTACTTTCTTCAACTAAAAAATCCGTAATTTCGTTTGTCAGAAAAAGTTTAAATACCTGTACTGGTGTTAAGTTTTTATATTCTGACGTATCAGGTTGCGGAAAAGAGGTATCTTCCTTACTTAAAAGATCTACATGTTTAGGAAACCCAAACTTTCCATCGCTTTTCTTAACGAGTGACGAAAGCGGCACATCGTCTGGAATATCATCGCCTTCGTCCAAAACATCATAGCTTCCCAATCTTCTGCCACTATCCATTACTACTTTAGCATTGGCTAGTAGTTGTTTTCCGAATAGATTGTCAATTAGGCCACCTGAATCTTCATCTGCGGAATCTTCGTCTGATAACATTCTGTTTTCCGGAGGTTCAATGTAGACTGATTGCACATGCTCGTTAGTATCCATTTCCTGCCAAAACTATTTATTTTTAAACATATCAGCAACCTGCTGCACCATTAACCTAAAAATAAACATACATATTTTTATGTATGCTAAGAGACTAGCGTTCCATATAAGGAACAGCAGAAAAAAATGCGAAAATAACAAAAACAAAGGCATATTAAATCATTTTTTCAATGAAACTTAAAGTTAAGTACAACAAAATTTATTAACATAGTATTAGTTTCAGTCTAGATATTTCTAACCTTATTAAAATATGTAAAACGGAGCAAATAACTTTTAAAGAACTCTTTTCGTTTACTCGATGTTTAAACTGATATGACACGTTACCAAAGATTATAAACCTCAATTTTATATTCTTTGACGTTACCAGTATATTTAGCAACCTGAAAATATCGACCTACGAAGATTTTTTGCAAGTACACTCTTATTTTTAACCATTTTATGATGCTTTGATTTGCGTTCCATATATGGAACGCTAGTACTTAATGGGTTAATTTCAGGTAAACCTCTTAACAAACTATTAAAAAAAAAAAAGTTCGGTGATACCTATTTTTTGCAAAAACCCTTTATTCTCTATGACATTCAATTATACTTAATTAATTGCGGTGTTCTCGAAGTCCCTGATGTTCTAATTTTAAACAAATTTGTTAAGCAAGGATCCAGAACGTAATAAACTAAAAACTCCAGAGCGAGCTAATAACCGGGAGAGGATTAGCCGTATAATCCTTCATTCGTTCTTGGAGCCGGGATTGTGGTAATAACTAAGCCTGTAAGTTCAAATAGAAAGAGGGTGAGATCATTTTTAGAAATTATCATAGATAGGTAACCTAACTTTAGATATATAATGACTAATCTCATTTATGGCAAGTTTACGACCTCGCGCACTAAACAAACGATAGTGTCATTAAGCATGCGTATTTAAAAAGCAGGACCAGTTCCGGACTTAGAAATTTGTATGTCATTAATTAATTTATATTTATATAATATATTTTTTATATATTTAGATACTAAATTTTTTTATTTTGCGTTTCTATACATATATAAATTATGTCAGGTGGTAATATAAACCATGAGTTAACAAAATTAATATTGCAAAATATAAATAGAAAAAATAGGGGCTAATAAAAGATAGGGTTAATTTCAAGACCCAGTTTTTGTACCGCCTTAAAATGGTTTGGAAACTGTTAGAATTTATTAAACGCGTGACTGTCGACTTTACAAGTTTTATGTCAGTTCAAAAACGACGGAGTTTGAACGCTTTCTATATATTTAAAGGGTTTTGCTTTGCTTGGGGATCAGTAAAGGGATGCAATAAACGGATTTTTGCGAGATTGGAACAGACTTATAAACAAAAGGGTAAAAAATGTTTATACAAATAACGTTAACTCTTTTCCTGCTTACACTTATGTTTTCGATAGCGATAAAAGGATATTCCAAACATCTTAAATGTATTTATACAAAACGAGCATTTATTTACTAGAGAGCAGCCTTGCCGTTTGGCCGTGCGAAGAGAAAAAAGAATCATAGGATAAACCTTTCTCCGTGGCTCCAACCATAGTGCCGATAGATCGACGCGGAGAGACCGACAAATCAGCACGCAGAGCGGGGTATATATATTCTTTTCACCGACCAATGATCACGTTGGAGGGAGAAAAAGGTTATACCGCTAATTTTTCTTTCTTGCACAAATGCTCGTTTTCCAAGCGGCAAGAGTGCCTCTAGTAGGTATATGCTCCAAGGGAATATGTTTTATGTTGTAATCATACTTACTGAATTTTTAGATTAATGCAATACATTTTTTGTTCAGATTTTTTTAATCCGAAATAAATAATTATAGTGATTTTTTTTCAATTATGATTGTGTTACATAGATGAAACAAAAAGTTAATTCTTAGGTAAGCCACAAGAGTCATGTTCAGTCGTATTCGCCATTTTTTATTATTATTAACTACAATTCATCAGTTGTGAACCAGTACAAAAATTTGTGGCTTTCCATAGCTGTAACATTCAGAAGAACTAGAGGAATTTAAGGAGCTGACAATGGATAATATGTTTATTTTTAATTAAGAACAACATCTAAACAAACCAATGTGTTTCACTGGTTCAAAAAACCAGTAACCATGTTTTTTTTAACTAGTGTAATATATATTTTGAATAAGTCATCAATTGACGAAGTACGGAACTGGCCGGCGACGAATTTGTAAATAAAATCGATCTGCTAGTCCGTTCTGCGCATGATTTAGGACCCTAAGAGATGACTAGAGCCACGGCGCACGGACACATTTTTTCGCCCATAAAATCTCACTTTTGAACCGCGCATCTGATACCCTTTACCGGTCCATATTGAGGTCAGTGGAAATCATCTGTAAACAAAAAGCAAATAACAAAAATGGGGACAAAAATATCAGAGTGGTCTGAAAAAATTGTACGACAATAAAGACTATTTACAATAATTCTGAATTTTTTTATCATAATTTATAATAATTAAGTCGACGTATTTAGTCCAACGATGTATCAATGCCAAGAATTAATTGGATGTGGTATCTTTTTATGAATTTTAAAGTCTCTCGCATCCTTGAGCCCCCGGTAAAAACACTGTATTTGTGGAAACACTTTGAAACCACACAGGTTTCACGATGTTTTCACAGTGAAGTTATTCTATAAACACACCTAGTCCAAAAATCGAAGCTAAAAATAGTGCAAAACCTGGTAATTTTTTCAAAATGCATAGATTTGCATGAAAATTTGGGATTAAGCTTAACTTACCCTCCTCTTCATTATCTATATTATGCCGATGGGCGCTCGTTATGTTTTAGGGGTGACAACTACCCTTTATTGCTTAAACTTATAAAACTTACATAAAAGCTTAAGTTGAGTAAAATTTGACTCAACTAAGTTAAAAAAGAAGTATTTTGTTTCTTTGAAACATTATTAAAATATTTCAGTCCTTAAAAATCAACCCCTATTGTGATTTAAAAAAAATACCCTAAAAAATTAATACATTATCACAGTGTTTTGCATCAAAATTTGGGTTTAAGCTTAACTTACCCCCTCGTCAAAATCTCCCTTAGGCTGAAGTTCACTTTTTATTTTTTAGGGTTGAAAACCCCTTATTGCAAAAACCTTCAAAACTTTTATATAAGCTTAAGTCACATAAAATTAGGCTCATATAAATTAAAAAGTTGGTATTTAATTTCATGAAACATTAATTTATATATTTCAACCCTTAAAAATCAACCGTTATGATGATTTAATAAAAAAATCGTTTTCCCTAGAAAAATTAATATATTATCAAAGAATTGTAATTAAAAAATGTGACTGCACAAAAGTATTAATAATTGAATTTCCTAATTTTTTAATCCTTAAAAATTCAGCCCTTACAATAGTACAATGCAAAAAATAGTAGAGAACCGTAGATTTTTTTTAAAAATGCATCGAATCGCTTTTAGAATGCTCCAAAAAAATTTTTTTTTAGCATAACTCGTTTTTGTTATTTTGTTTTGTTTGGGGAATTGTATTTTTTTTTCACTTTTTTTGTAGGAGATTTAATTAGTTGTAATTTGTAACAGTTTTTTGTACTCGGTTAAGTTAACAGCATTGCTGCCCTTCGCCGAGGATAAAATAAAGGCATTTTTATTTATTTATTTATTTATTTATTTATATATGAAGTACCTTTCGCTATGTTTTTTGGTGCGTAAAAACGAATCCGAAGTCAGAATTTTCCCATCACCCTTAGATTTTTGCCCAGCAACCCCTCAGCACCCCCCAAAGAGTCAAAATTTTATTCATCTGGAAAAGATATAATAAATATCTGACAATACGTTTTTTGGCGTGTTAAAAACGAGTATAAAATTAGAATTTACCCATCACCCTCAGATTTTGCCTCAGCAACCACGCAGCACCCCCGAAAGGTCAATGTTTTATTCATTTGGAAAAGATATAACAAAAATGTCTGAAAATACGTTTTTTTGTGTAGTGAAAACAAATATGAAATTGAGTTTACCCATAACCGTTGAATTTAACCCTAGCAACCCCCAACAACCCCTAGCATCACCCAGAAACCACCATTAGGTCAAAAATTTTATTTTTTGGAAGAATTAAAATAAATATTTGACAATACGTTTTTTGTTGTGCTGAAGATGAACATAAAGTCAGAATTTACCCAACACCCTTACATTTTGCCCCAGAAACCCTCCAGCACCCCCTATCCCAAAATCCTAAAATTTTATCTTATTTAAAGAATTAAAATAAATATCTAACGTTTTTAGTATACCAAACAACGTATTGTCCGATATTTAATACAACTATTCGAAGTAAATAAAGTTTTACCCATTAAGGAGGGGGAGTTGCTGGAGCAAAGTGTAAGGATGATGGGTAAATTCTGACTTTATGTTCATTTTTAGCACACCTAAAAACGTGTTGTCAGATATTTAATACAACTATTCTAAGTAAATAAAGTTTTACCCATTAAGGAGGGGGAGTTGCTGGAGCAAAGTGTAAGGATGATGGGTAAATTCTGACTTTATGTTCATTTTTAGCACACCTAAAAACGTATTGTCAGATATTTATTTTAATTCTTCTAATAAAATAAAATTTTTGCCCTTAGGGTGGTTCCTGGGTGATGCTAGGGGTTCTGAGGGTTATGGGTAAATTTATAATATTATTTGTTTATAATAATTTTATAACTTTGACAATTTTGCACTGATTTTTCATTTTTATCAATGTTATAAAATTATTATAAACAAAGGATTAAAGTTTTTAAAACTTTTATGACGTTATCTTGTTAAGTATGTAAGAAGGGCTTTACGAAGCAAAAAATTTATACGAATGAGGACGAAAGTTCAAAACAATTTTGTTAATTGACAATTGCCTAACTTGTTGAAAAACTAACTTTAAGTTAAATTTTCAACGGCAATAAATTTTTTGAAGTGTTCTAAATATACCATAATTTTAAAAAATGTTTAAGTTAATACCCAATACCCTAAAAAAACTATTAAGTGTGACGTACTCAGTTTCCAGCATTAACATAAAATTATAAATACTTGAGATAGAACTCCGGGAGTTAAAACTTTTTTATTGGAAATTTCCTCCTTTTCAATAATCTTTTTTGCAATTTCCGCTATTTTTTATGCCTTTTAAGTTATCATTAAATTTCAAAATGGTTTTTTTTTCGTTAATAACAATTACAATTTTTATTGGCAAAAAAAGTCCTCAAAACGCCTTTTCGAACAATCGCTCATATTTTTTAAAGCCCACTAATTATTTTTCGCAGGAAACACACTTCTTCTCGACTAGACTATAAAGTGAATGCAAAAATAAACTATAATTGATAGGTATCCTCTCAAAGTATATTATTTTCTAGTCAGCTTTTCTCATAAACCTTCAAAAATATTTCCAGAAATCCGTAAACATGTCAACGACTCAAAATTATTACAATGTACTTAAAATTGTTTGAAATTTCATTATCTTTGGAGCAACCGCGGAACTTTTCTAAATATTTACACGAAGCTCTCTGGGTCAGATCTTTTACAGAAAAGATAATTTCCCGGATAGTTGTTAAATATTTAGGTTGTAGTAGTAAATTATATTTTAGATCTGTTTAAGCAAATAGTCAATGGATGGTTTGTTTGTGTTTATTCTGAACTATATCGAGGACTTCCTGCAGGGAATAGTATAGAAATATTATAATATAGGCGATGATACATTTATAATACTTATTATAATTACTTACAGTTCTATTTATAAAAAAGGTGTACAAGTATTAGATGGAGGGGTAACCTTCCTTATTTTTGGTTATTACATGTTACATGTTAAAAAAAAAAACATTGGCGTGCACTTCGTTTTCAAAAATGTCTGGTGGCAATGTTTAACAAATTTTGAAGTTGTTAGTAAAAAAATGAAAATAGTGTGCAGAATGGAAGGATGGTCAATTCGTGCGGTGGCAGAGTTATATAGTAGAAGTAGAAATCTTGAACATTAAACAACGTTTCAAGCAAAAAAAGGTAATTGCTTCATATAGCTGTTTCGGCTATTTTAAAAGATTTTTAAAAATTTCTTTTACAGGCTACTTACTCGTATATGGGTATAAAATAGTAATAATCCTGTGGGGGAACTTCAAAAACATGTTTCAATACTTTTTATTAACAATTATAAATATAAATATTTCGAAAAACATCAAGAGCTGTACGAAAGAGATGAAGAGTGAAGAATGGCATTTTGTTTTGAAATGATGGAAAGAGCAAATAACGGTAGGATTTTTTTAAGAAATATTTGTTTTACTGATGGATGTACATTCACCCTTAACCCTTCGTTACTAACATGCGGTCTCTGAGACCGACCTTGCCGAAAAATGTCGATAATCGACGAACCAATACAATTGGGCGCTTACGCGTTCATGTACCTTCTTGGTAAGTGATCCTTCAATCAGTGTTAAAGTGGCCGCAGTGAGTGAAACATCGTTAATTTATTGTCGACCGCTTCGGTGCCTGAGACCGAGGTTAGTATTTTTGTTACAAATACGCATAATAAAATTTATTTTAATTTTTTATATTTTATCCTTTTTTATAGCGCAATTTAAACATGGCTTGGAGACAATATGAGAGAGAGCAAGAAAGACTTCAAAGGCTGTTTGACGAAGTCGAAACAGACCAAGAAAATGAAATTTATGATGATGAGGAAAGTGAGAATGAAGATCGAGTGGAAACACAAGATATCAACACCGATTCGGAACTGGATTTTTCTGATGAAGAAGAGCTAGACTTAGCAACTGGTCCTAGCCATAAAATACCATGCTTTATTGGAAAAGATGGAACCACTAAGTGGAGAAAACATCCATCTCAGCCAAGAAACGTTCGCACCCGTGTGCAAAATATTGTTACCCAATTACCGGGAGTCAAAGGAATTGCCCGTCAGAAAGACAGCATTTTAGATATATGGGCATTATTCTTTACTGACGAAATGTTAGAAAAGATAGTCAGTTACACAAATATGTATATTAGATTCAAAAACTATGATCCCACTTACAGAACTGCAAGGGAAACAGATTTGATTGAAATCAAAGCCCTTATTGGGTTATTATATATATCTGGAGCAAATAAAAGCAATCATATGAATGCGAGTAAATTGTTTAGAACCAACGGACTATCAAATGAGATATTTCGTCTAACAATGTCCATGGAGAGGTTTAGATTTCTTCTACGTAATGTACGTTTCGATAATAAGGCAACGAGGGAAGACCGACAGAAAACCGATAAACTGGCTGCGATTAGAGAGTTTTTCGATAGTTTTACTGCCAATTTACCAAAATATTACTCAATTTCTCAGTTTGCAACAGTTGATGAAATGCTACCAAGCTTCCGGGGCAAATGTAATTTTAGAGTATACATGCCAAATAAACCCCGAAAATATGGCATAAAAATATATGCATTAGTGGATGCAAGAATGTTTTATACTAGTACATTGGAAATATATGTAGGAAAACAAGCCGAAGGTCCATATCGAGTTGATACCTCAAACATAGCTTTAGTCTCGCGCTTATGCCAACCCATATGGGGCACGAGAAGAAACATAACAATGGATAATTTTTTTACGAGCATGGAATTAGCAAGTACACTTTTAGAACAACACCAACTCACTGTAATAGGAACCCTTAGAAAGAATAAGAAACAAATTCCACCAGTTTTTACAAATATGAAGAGACCAGAGCATACCAGTATGTTTGCTTATCAAGAACAAGCAACCCTTGTGTCCTATATTCCCAGACCAAACAAAAACGTGCTGCTCCTATCAACTATGCATTTTTCTGATACAATTGATGAATTAACAGGAAAGCCCGAAATAATTGTAGATTATAATAGAACCAAAAGCGGGGTGGATGTTGTTGACAAGCTTTGTGCATCTTACAACTGTGCTAGATCAACGTGCCGTTGGCCAATGGTTTTATTTTACTCCGCTATGAATGTAGGAGCTATCAACGCTTATGTCATTTATAAAGCTAATAACATAGGTAACCAAAAAATTCCCAGAGTTGATTTCTTAGAAAGACTTGGCTACGATCTAGTTAACGATCATCTAAAGCGGCGATGTGTCCAACAGAATATTCCTCGTACAATTCGACTAAGACTATCAGAAGTATGTAATTTAAACATTACTGAGCAACCGCCGGTAGCAAATGCTTATGGAAGATGTAAATATTGTTCAAGCAAAAAAAATAGAAAAACTCGGTACGCTTGTTGCAAATGCTTTAATTTTATGTGCTTAGAGCATTTAACTCCTATATGTAAAGACTGTAGTAGTACAATATAAGATTTAAAAAGTTTTGTTTAATGTACCATTGCTTAAAATATATTTTTATTTAGATTATTGCTTTTCTGTTAGTTTATGGCATCTTTTATGCAAATTATAAGGTTTAGTTAGCAAACTATTATTTTCAAGTTTTTTTTTAGGTTTATATTGTTCCCTTTGATTTTGATAATATAATATTACCTTTTCTTCTTGTTATATTTATATGTTTTGTTATAACTAGATTAAAATATAATATTTTTCCACAAGACAAGTTGTTTTATTGATATCCAATTAAATATAATAATGTTATTATATTTCAGGGGGTAATTTTCACATTTTTTTGAACATTGGTCTCAGAGACCGATGTTAGCAAAGTTGTTATTTTTGCACATGTTAGTAACGAAGGGTTAACAATGAACCAAATGTCTTGAATTGCCGGTATTGGAGCCAAGAAAATGAAAATCAAATGTTTTCGTGGGAATTATTATACACCATATCATTGCTTTTTTATGGACTATAACCTGATAGCAAAGACTTATTTGAACTTATTTTAAAATCAAATTGGACCCGCCTTGGAAGAAGTTGTTCAGGAAGATCAAATGATCTGGGACCAAATGGATGGTTGCCCCGCCCATAATGCCCTTATGGTTGGAGAGTACCTGGAAAATGCATTTAACGGCAATATTATTGGTTCACGGTACCGGATACTTTGGCCAGCCAGGTCACCTGATCTTTCTGTGGGGTCACTCAAAAAGTGTCATTTATAAAAGTGTAAAATTTGAGAATCTAAACCAGCTACAAAACGCTATTTGGTTAGAATGTAATAGGATTTCGCAATATCAACTTAGCAACGTTAGAAATAAATTTTATGATCGGTTGGGATATTGTTTAGCTGGGGGGTTGTTTGAACATTTGATTAATTAATGTTTTTATGTTTTTCTCTATTAATTTTTAAAAAGTTATTGTATTTAATTTTATTTTATTTTTCCACACCTATACTTCAAGTCCAAAATTTCTGTCAATGACGCATCGCTCGCTTTTAGAGTACCCCGGGTTGTGTGGGGTCAGGGGAATCAATTCCAGTGGCGTATGCATTTTAGAAAATAAATGATAAAATTTCGTCAAAACATGAAAATATTTTTTACAAGCAAAAGTTATTTTCTCACATTTTCATCAACCCTTTAAATTAGTAACAAGCCTGTATTATTTTGGTATTATTCGGATTAATGAAAAATGTAATTTTTTGCTTAATTTTGCACACCTCCTATTTTGAGTCATAGAACACAAATTTGAGTTTTTTTGGCGATTTTTCAACGTTTTCCAAAAAAAAATACATTTTTTACTTTAATTTTACCTTCTCTGATTTTATTGTGCTACATGAAAAAAATAATAAAATTTTAGTCTTAACATAAATTAAAAAAGATGTAAAAGCAGAACGATAGACAATCCAACTTACACCGACTTGCCAATTTACCACCGATCTTGCAATCTCAATATTAAATACGATATTCACCGCATTGCTTCATCAAAAATATCCACTATATAAGGAACACGAAAGCTCTGAGATCATCAGCTTGTAGAATCCAATAACTATTTCGGGTCTTTCGTGTTCCATATATGGGATTTCCATATCGATAATATTTTTGATCAAACATTGTGGGTCGAGCGAAGCAAGGTTCGCATACCTTATAAAAATGTCATAAGAAAACTATTGCAACCTGGTAACAGGTCAACATTTTTAGAATATCGAGTTGAATTCGGACGTAAACGTTTTACCTACTTTTTATTGAAAATTAAGGTTTTTTCCTTACTTTTTAAGTGTTTTTTTTAAATATTAACATAGTATGAGTTTTTAAATATGTTTTCGTGCAAATGACAGAATTTAAAGGAATATGTCGTAAAATGGAATTAAAAATTCAATTATTATTATTTTAAATACTATAAGAGGCAGCCAAAAAAACAGCCTCTGATTCATGTTTAACAATCGAAAAGTAAAAAGTGTGCAAAAAATAGCGAATAATCGCATTTTCCAGTATCCGCATAATTACTAATATTGATTTTTTTGCCTTTTAAAACTCTGAATACCGTACGCGAATTAACTTTTGTTAAAGTTGCACATATCTCTGCAGCATCCAAAGTGGTTAGTTCTGGATTTCGTTCCCAAATCCCATGGTAAACATTTTTAACCATTATTCGTTCTTTTAACGTTAACTGAGTTTTTTATAGGCGGATAACTAGTTAAAGGTTGGTTAATATTCATAGTTTACAGAATTAAAAGCACTTAACAACACTAAATCTTTATATACAATTATATGCACTAAATAAGATAAACTATTATAAAATTGGCACAAAACAATATCTATATACTACAATTATTAGAAATTTATAATATTTAGAAAATACTCTGTATAGCAATTAAAATTTAAACTTACAAAATCTGTCCATAATCCATAATAACTAAATAAAATCATCGAACAGCACGAAAAGTCTCTTCAAGTTGTAAACTAAGGAATGTGTGTTGCCACTTTTATTGTCTTCCCGATAACAATGATTTCAATACATATTGGCGTGCTATTTTAAGTGCGATGGCTGGCTGGTGATTTATTCTTGCGAATTATGACAACGTGGCGATGAAACTTTTGGCCGGTTCACTGTTATTTGAGCGGAAAAGTATATCATAGGCTTAAAAATAATTTACTAGTGTTAGATTTTTATTCAGCCGCTTCGTCGGTTGGGTGGCCGGTATTAAATGAGTCACTGACAGAAATTTTGGACTTTAGGTATAGTGTTAGATTTTTATTCAGCCGCTTCGTCGATTGGGTGGCCGGTATTAAATGAGTCACTGACAGAAATTTTGGACTTTAGGTATAGTAAAATATTAAGAGTTCAGTTCTCTCTTTTTTCGGATCTATTTTCGATCTACCATTATTTATTGCGATGACTTTGGACTCGAATTTACTGACAATACGTTTTATGGTTGAAATGGACCAGATAGGCTTGATGGGAAAATAAATGGAAAATATTTCAGATACTGCTATTGGTTTAATTAAATTCTAGTATGATAAAATTATTTTTTTAATGATCGATAGTAATAATTGTTATTAGTTAAACTTAATTGTTACATTAAATAAAAGGTTCGATAAAAAAATAATGTTAACGTGTCTTTTACTTTGAATGTAAAGATTGTAAGATTGATGAAACGAAAAAAAAACATACCTTGTATTCGGCTGTACGTCAGATTTGACAAAGACTTATAACCAGGGGCGGCCCTAGCATAACTTTTAGGTGGTGCGAGTTTCATGGGAGCGCCCTCCTCTCTAACAAAAAACCGGCCTAGTGCGAGTCAGACTCCCGCACGAAGGGTTCTTTACCATTATCTACGAAAACGGCCAAAATCGTTTTTTTGTATGGGAGTCTCCCTTAAATTTATGTTTTATTTTAATTAAACTATAAAGTGAATAAATAGTCAAATATTCTGTGATTATTTCAAGCGTCTATCTATTGCCGTTATCAATGTCGAGCAAAAACGGTCAAAAAAAATCACGTTTGTTGTACGGGAGCTCCCTTAAATATTTATTTTATTCTGTTTTTTAGTATTTGTTGTTATAGCGGCAACAGAAATACCTCATCTGTGTAACTATCACGGTCATGAGATACAGCCTGGTCACAGACGGACGGACGGGACGGACGGACGGACAGACAGCGAATATTAGGGTCCCGTTTTACCCTTTGGGTATGGAACCCTAAAATAGAGCTTTTATATGTAGCTATGATTAGGTAACTTTACACAGACTCCAAAAAAAGAACGTACTTATTTTTACATAGGTACGTTATTTGTTAAGTGTCTATTTTGTTGGATGGGAAATAAATTATAAAAGCAAAAAAATATTTTTGTTAGTGTTTTATTTAAGTAATAAAAATACTAGATTATACTTTTCTAGCTTTTGCGCTTGCAAAATTTTTAATTAGATCGGAATAATTTAACCCCTGGGCAATATCATTTTCAATTGATAATAATGCAAGATCCGATAGTCTTTCTTGAGACATAGTGGAACGTAAGTACGTTTTAATTAATTTTAACTTACTGAAGCTTCGTTCTCCTTTAGCGACAGTTACAGGGATGGTCAGCACAATCCGAAGCGCTGTCCACACATTCGGGAATATATCCTGCCAATCATTTTGTTAAATAAGTTGAAGAACTTTTAGTGGCTCTGCTGCTTAAAAGGTTTTTTAATAATGGGTTTAGGCTTAAAACTTCTTCAACCAATTCGCGACTAGAAACGTCACATTTTTCCCCATCGGTTAAAATGATTTTCAAATCTGCACAAGCCTTTTCTAATAAAGACTTATCAGAAATTAATTTGATATTATACAAAAAAGACCATGTTTATTGAATTTAGATAATTGTCCAAACCGAGTCCCATTGCATTTTCAATAGTATCTATCATAGGTAAAAGACGTTAATTTTAATAGCGAATACTGCAATCGACGAATCGGTATCGACACGACACACATTGGATGACCGCGATGCTCAAATATAATATACCTATCATTATTATGTAAAATAATATGTGAAGGAAAACGTGATTTAAGCTGATATGATATTTATATATAGGTAATATTGTTTGGACGTGGCGGGCACCCCAAGTCAAAGAGAACATCAAACGTGCCGCTCGACCGATACCGACAAAGGTTGCCGCTTTTTTGCGAATTTTATCGTATTTTTCTTTTGGCTTCTGTCAGAAATATTAAAATAAATTAGGTCAACACATCATATAAAATAAAAGCTTCTATTTTTTTGTTTATCTGTGCTGTTTTCCTCGTAAACAAATAAGGGAGCGTGTATATTTTTTCTTTTTTTTGTGAATTTTATTAATTTAGTTGGGGCACTGGAGTGATTCCAATCACTGTTTAAAATCACGGTGATTTAGAAATCACTGTCGCCGTTTCACCGGTTACTGAAAAATCACCGTATTTCCGCACCGCACGGCGCTCGTTGCGTCGCCAGGCAATTTGCGCGCACACGAAATTCGATCAGTGGTCGAGCGTTTTCGGCGCCCCACACATTACGGCGCCTAGTGCGGTCGCACCGCTCGCACCGCCCTAGGGCCGCCGCTGCTTATAACAAATTGTTTGCTGGTGGCTGGTGTCTGTTGGCGTATAGAGGAAAGGTTTAATATCCAAAATTATATTATCGTTTTAAACAACATAATGCTTTTATCTGCTAAACAAATTTATCCCAACAAGACTTTTATACAGGGTGTCCGGAAAGGTCATGTCATAAATGATGGACATACAGAGGAGGTCAAAAAAATATTAGTACTTCATATAAAATTTTTTCTATTTTTTTCTTCGTTACCGAGTTATTAACCTTCAAAGTTAGAAAAAAAAGATAATATAATTCATAGCTGTTAAACGGTTGTCATGGTCACAACGACATTTGGTAAATTTAATAAGCTCATAGTAGTGCTTGTTTCCATATGTAAATTTTTGTACAGTTCGTTTGTATTATACAGGGTTGGACATTTTTTTTCGTTTATGGTATGTATTTTTGCATACTTTAAAAAAAAAAATATTTTGCTGTGATCGTCTTATTCCTTCATCATTTTTCTACAAAAGGTATACTTTATCTTAATCGATATCTTGCACCGTTATGGGAAAATTAAATTTTAATAAAAATAGTCAGCCATTGAACAGAAAATAAACAAGTCACTTTTGTTGCACCTGTATGCATTTTTTTCAAGCTTAAAACTTTTTTTAAGATAAAATTTGAGTTTAAACTAAATTCATAAAACCCCCTAAATTTTCGGGTTTGTTCAGTTACAGGGTTGGAATATTTTTTCCTGTGTGTATTTTGAATATCT
>JAHBCN010013948.1:0-23463 GCA_019359885.1 Listronotus oregonensis
TATTTTATTAAGTTTTAAAAAAAGAAGCGTATTTTGGGCTAGGAAAAATAGTTTAGGGCTAGAGGGTTTTTTTGCACCAAAGTTATAATAAAATTTATATTTAAAAAAAAAAATAATGGGCAGGCGACCCGCTTTTCTTAAAAAAGGTAGTCTTTTTAAAAGGGTTACCCAAAAAAATTTAAATATAGTTTTTTTGGGATGCCTTAAATTTTTTAATAGATTTTATACATTTATTTTTATATGTTATTATGGGAGGCTAATTAAATAATTTTATCTACTTGACACATATGACACAACGTGCTGTGCCATGTTGGATGGGCACAAATGAGCAAATTGAACTGACAGATATTTATTGTTTCTAAACTTTTAAATTAACAAAAAATATTAAAAAAAAATTTAGAAAAAAAAATAAAAAATTTAAAAAAAAAATAAAAAAAATTTTTTCTTAATTTTTGGGGAAAAAAATTTGGGAATTTTTTCTTGCCTTTTCCCTCGACTGGAAGGAGCAGGTTCCATATTTTAGGTTTAAATAAAAAAAAAAGCGTAGAGTTTTTTTAGCTAAACTCTACAAAATTTTGATATCCACTGGTAGCTACTAAGACAGAATTTATTTTGGGAAAGAGGTGATTATAAATTTAAGTCGCATGTTATTTTGTCGCGAAAGCTCGGTGGTGTGCAAAAAAAAAATAATTTCTGGTTAGGTACTAAATAGAGCAAAAAGTATTATTATAAAAAATGTAGCTAAACACTTGTGTGGAATATATATGTAACATATATGTCATTTTTCGTTTATCTGATGAGGATGGACAAGTATCCCAATTACCTTTTTTAAGTTTTTAAGACTATTTTTTTTGTCTAGCCCTTGAGTTTTATTGTTACGCATTTAACATTAAAAGAAACCTTTTGTTAAAATTTCGTGCTTGATAGGTAGCATTTAAAATGGCTATTTAACTGAAAGAACTTGGTATAATACGAATTTACCTTGCAGAACTGAAGATCATACTAAGTCTTTTTTATTTTTTTACCTTAACGCCATTTTCCTCGCATAAAGGTGAAAATATGAACAATGAAAACATTTAACAGAGGTTTCTTTGTTATAACTCAAACATATAACCCTAAATTTTTATAAATTTATACATTATAATCAAATTGAATTTATTTATTAAAAGAAAATTTTTGTGTGGTAATAGTTCTACTAAAATTTAAAGAAGTTTATTTAAAATGTTTAAATATCTATTTTTATTTTATTTAACTTGCCAGCAGTAAATTTTTAAATATAAGAAAATTTTATTGGCCTTTTCTATATTTTCAGGTTAGTTTTAAAGTTAATTTATTACCTCTATTTGTAAATATTTTGTGCAAAACTTTACAGTAGGTAAGATAAACTTTAAAAATAGGTAAAATAAAGTTTTAAAGTTTTAAAATAGGATTATTAAATAAATAAATAAAATACCTTGTTGTTTTTAAAAGTTTTTTGTGTTTATTTAATTTTTAATCTTATAAATAAAGTTGTAATGCATTGTAGAGTTATTGTTTGTTTTAGACCGTTTATATGTAGCGACAAGTTTAGCCCAAATATATTATATGTTCATGCTTTCACTTCTGTAATTCTTATATATTTGTTGAAAAATATAAAAAATGAAAATGAGGAGTAGTGTTTATTTTTTGAATGTAAAGCTTTTTGGTCTAGTAATTACTTTAATTAAAAAAATATATAAAAATTAAATAAAAGTACACAGCTATCTTTTATTACATTTCTTTAATTTTTGCCAGAACTGCGTAAAAAACAAAAAACTTATCCCTGTTGGCGATGAAACGTTTTTGCACCCATGTAATATATTTGCGAGGAAGCAAATTTTCCTTTGTCGTCCAGCTTGATGATCGCATGTTGTTAAACCTTTTTAACATTCTTCATGTGATAAAGACAAAATTAAAAGTTTAAGTTTAAAAACATTATTTTGGTTTTAAAACATATTGGCTAATGTTTTATATGCCAATTTTTTGTTTTTTTTGCCAAAATATATTTTTTTTATCTTAATTAATTTTGTAAGAAAACATTGGGTTCTAATAAATATACCTTTAGTTTTTGCAGGAAATTCACCAGTAGCAAGGAATAAAACAAGTCAATTTATTATTAAATTTATTTATTAACACCTAAACTATTTCCTGCCTCAGTTACTATTTGTACTAGGTTAGGTTAGGTTTAAAATGAGTGGACTTTTTACACCCTCCACTGCTACCGCTCGGTCTATTGGGGCTTGCCTTTTATATTTCCCCCAAAGGATTGGACTTCTAATGAATCCGATATTGATTGGGAGAAAGTTCTTCTTCCCTTTAACTCGTGTCGCTACCGGACCCGAGCGCAATATTTTTTCTGATGTGTTCTGGTGTCCTTGTCTTTGGAGAGTATGACGAGCAGACGATTAGATTCGGCATACCCTCCTTCTCCCGGTCCACTGACGTGGTTAGCTACCAGGCCCTTTGTTACAGGAACCATATACTTACCCTATGAAAACGGTCCTATCCGCTTTATGTTTAAAGCCAGGGAATTCTTTTCCCTATAAAGGCGGTTCCGCCCCTTTCTTTTGGATTCAGGGATCCCTTCCAAGCACCTGCTTGTTCGGGATGAATTAGCCTTCCCCGTGAAACAGGCGCCGGTAACTTCAAGGGACCTTCGAAACGGATTAACCCGTTTCAGTCGGCGCCCCTTTTGTCTGTTTAAACCCCTTTGGGGCACCTATCGAAACGGATTTAACCGTTTCGGTCAGGCCCCTTTTGTCATTTTTTTTCTATGAAAGCGGTTCTGTTCGCTTTCTTTTTGGGAGCTAAGGAAGTAATAGTCCACCACGGGGGCATTACCGCATTTGGGGCTAGATATTTTGAGAGGTCGCCCTGTATCTCAGAGGCACCGTTGGGACACCTGTTTAACGCACAGGATATCATTCACTTATCAGCACGGTATGCTAACACCTTGAGTTAAGCTTTGTTTTCATCTTTCTTCGTCCCCCGTTCCATGTGCAGCAAAAAGAGTTGCCGATAACCAGCAACTCTAGCGCTTTTCCCAAAAAGATCCTAGGGGGCCAAACCAGACAACGACGTTGAACACAGGGGTGGGTACTATTTGTACTAAAAACCCTTTTTCCCCATTCCAAAAAAAACTCTAACATTTAAGCTAAAGTTTAACTTAAAAAATAAAATAATATGGTTAATGGTGCATTTGAAAAACAAGGCAAAAAATGTTCATTGGACTTATTACAGTTATTATTTAGAAAAATTTATGTAAAATTATAACGTTTTTTCATCATTAAAGTAATATAAGTACTTCAACGCACAAATTACCATTTTTATGAGATTTGCTGTCTTTTTCACGCAGTACATATTTCTTGTAACTATATTTTAGATTTTATGCTAGAATATTTATTTGGTGTATTGCTATACGACACAATTTCCACACAAAAACACTTATACTATGATTGGTTATAAAAATGTTATTTATCAAACATTTGCAATCCTTTACTTTATGACAATAGGGGAAATAAATTGCAGACATCTCTTTGTTTTACTCTAATTAAGTATTCCATTGTAATATTTTTTACACTACCCATTTCTCTCCTTATTCAAATAAAAACTGAGACTTAAAACTTTTCTGACCTCTTTGTTCCTTTGAATAAAAAAAAATCTTTTTAATTTAAAATAAAATCTTGAAATGTAGTTGCCTTTTACGATTCCAAAGATGCTTGCTTTATAAGATTACAAAAACCTGGCGTCAAAAAGACGAACAATATATTTTAGGTTTTAAAATTAATTTAAGTTTAGCAAAAGTGTGAAAATATTTTAGTATTTAAATATAAATTTAAAAAAAGATAAAAGTAATAGTTACAGTATATTTAAAAGTACTAATATGTTTATTAACTGAAATATAAGTTAGATTTTTTTTTATAATGTAATAAATTATTTAATACATTATTTGTTATGTATGAATATATATTTAAAATTATATTGACAATTTATTTATTAACAATACAATAACACAACATTGTTTGTGCATTGTTAAGACTTGTTACATATTTCGGGGGCTATTCTAAAGAGACAAAAATATTGTTAAATAATTTATATCTAAATTCAAATTATATAGTTAAGTTAATCACTTTTTTAATCTTAGGCATTTAATTTTTTTGGCAGCTTTTTAAAACATATATCATCTTCATTTGAAAGTATGCATCCTATAAAAACATTTTATATATTAATTTTAAAAAATTTATGTTAGACAAAAGTTTAAAAATAAAGATCCAAGGGCGGATCCAGGGGGGGTGGTCATGGGGGTCATAACCCCTCCTTGACTGGGTCCAGGACCTAGAACCACTACTGTATCTTTAAACAGAATACTGCAATCGAACTCAATTGATGTAAAAAATCTGGACGCTAATCATACTATAAGTGTTTTACAAAAAAAAAAAGACAAAATGCGGACGTAATTTACCGACAGCTTTTTTAAAGAGGAAAAAAAAGTAGCTACATGTAGAAATTAAATATCCCAGAATAGTGTCAAGACATATGGCCAATAACCAACCTGCTTAATTTGCTAAAGTATTTCCGCAGAGCCATATACACCCTCTTCTGTATTTAATAATATGTAACCTACAGGACCATCAATCTCCCAATACTTAATTTGTTTTAGCTAAGCGTTTTTATGTCAAAAAGCGGATACAGTAATCAAGACATTGAAACAGTGAAACAACTAGTAACCAAGGAAGTTTAAAGGTGTATGGAAGCCCAATGCTATGGCCCATTCGATCAAAAAATGTCCAGCCCAGTATGAAAATAACTGTCAGAGTTGGCCCTGCCGATTCTGCGCAGTAACAAAATTCCACGAAATAATTTAATGTGTTGCCTACTTACATACTGATAAATCAGTGTGAAGTTAGCCAACACATTATAATTTTATGAGAGCCGGAGTATCGTTTTTTGGATTGATCAAAACCTTATTTTAGTGATTGGTGATTAAATTGTGACTATAATTTTGTGTTTATTGTTTGTTACTTATAATATCGTAACAAAATGACTAGAGGTTGTCTTGCAAATCCAAGGGTAACATACCCGTCTTTTTAACTTTAGGTAAGTACTTTTTATCTTTAAATTAGGTGCTTTTTATAAGACGTAACGTTAGGCAACCGAATAAATAATAATATATCAATTATGAATAATAGAAAATGAAAATTTCATAGGAAATATTAGTGAGAAAACTAAGGCAATCTTAACTATCTTTTAGATGATTTCCCCAATGTTTGTGTATTTCTGTGGATTATTAAAAAAAATAAATAAAAATACAAGGTTTTAAAAGGTGTTTATAAAATATCGTGTGCCACTTTAGTGTAAAAATCAAGAATTGTGTACAAAAAGAAGGGAGAATATAGTGAAAATCAGGTTAGTTTAATTTTCAACTTTGATGATGAAGATCTCGAAAACGAAACGTTGCCGAAAAGATATTTTTCAGATTTGTAATCAGCGCCCCAAAAACTCCTGTATACCAAATTTGATCAAAATCGGAGAGGAGGCAACTTTCGAGACAATACCATTTGTTTAAAAAAATAAATTAGATTTTTGGTTTCTTAATCTTGCATTATCAACTTTTAAGCTCGACATACTGTACACACATAATATTTAACGGATACCGTTACAATGGATACTCAGGTACCAAAGGTTACTAAACATTTTTAACCACTGTTATTCTGTCTCATAAATGTTTGTTATTAGTGAAAAGTATATGCCTAAAAAAGCAGTTATAAAAATTTTCACTTTTAATGTACAACCAGAATCTTTGGATTAGATTAAACTCATTTACACTATCTTGCTCTTCTTTTTATCACAAAATTGGTGATAAGTACATAATACTATCATACAATGTTTGAAATTTATTTTAAAAAAATCGTGTTTTTATTTATTTACAAAGATTTTTGGTAAAAAATACAAAACTTTCAAAATATCGACCATTTAAAAAAGAAGGCTGTAGCGGCGCCACCTATTCTTTCCATATTGTATCAGATGATATAAAATCTAATATTACACAATAATTTTAAATTTTCTATAGTAGTATCCTTTAATAACCAACAATTTTGTGCAAAAAATAAAAAAAAAACAGTGAATGTTGGAATTTGACATTTGAAGATGTCAATTTTATAGATAGTAACAAAGAATTATGAAAATCCGGCCCTGACCTACTATTAATTGCGCAAATTCCGCAGGGCCAACCCCCCTATTCCCGCTGCCCTGCACGCCTGGACAATTTTGTTCTACAGTATTGGGCTTCCATACACCTTTAAACTTCCTTGCTAGTAACCGATTATACATGGTCTCTAGTTTCTGTCATTGTAAGCGAATATCGGCTGTGGATGGTAAAGTGGCAGCGAAGTCAGGACATACCGCAGTAAATTTCTGACCTTATTTTAACTTGTAATATTGATATCCTAATATAATTTTTTTTTATGCATTATGGCTTCACTACCTGTTAGTGTAGCGACAGCGGAAAGATCTTTCTCTACGTTACGAAAAATCACATCGTGGCTAAGAGTGTGTTGAAGAACGTCTAACCGGACATAAAAACGTACCCATTGAAGTAGATAAAGTGATAACGCGTGACGGGAGACGACGTAAAACAAAAATGATTTTGAATATAGGTAGGTATTTTAAAGTACGATACTTACATTAGTTAATAAAATATCCACTTTTTACTTGTATCTATTATTATCAAATTTAAATTATAACTTGTTGTGACTTGACCACCACTATGCGCCAAAGCTGGATCCGCCCTTGGAAAGATCAAACTTACTTTATTTAAATAGGCATTTTTTTTAATATTGTTTTGAGACACACCGTATAAAAACACGGATCATGGTTTTACACCTTCTTATTGCAAAACAGGTTTACAAACGTTTCTATGGTAACAAAAATTCAACGTAACGTAATTATGACAACTCTTTAACCTTTTAACTGTCTATTAACTTCTTATCTCTTGAAAGACAAAAACTAAACTGGCCCGTGCGGACTTCCCTTGCGCTTTTTATAGTAAAGTGGAAAAGAATGGAAAAGTCTGAAAAAGTCTAGAATTTGCTGGAAGAATTCTTTACTACAGGATGTAAGAAAAGTGTAAAATGGATGTCTCCAGCGCCCTCAGGATGATCCGCAATGACCGTCGAAAAGGGAAAACTAAGATAACCTATTTTAAATAAATTATTTATCCAAATAAAATAATTCTAACCTTTTACATTTCTAATAACCAACACTAACTTAAGTCCGTAACAATATAATGCCATATTTATTTAAAAATATGCATCTTATAAAAACTTAAGTCGATTTAAAAAAAAAATTATAGTATATTAGCAAATATTCGTGAAGTTTAAGCTGAAATATCACCTAAAATGTACCGAAAAGTTATTGAAAATTTCCTCAAAAGGATTGAAGTTTGTAATAGGTCCTGTGGAGGGCATTTGAATGATATTGTGTTTCACATATAATGGCAAGGTTCAATCTTTATAACGAAATAAAAATGACGTCTCCATCTTAATATTTTATGTGTTTTATTTAACTTTACTTTTCCAAGCATGAAATGGATACCTAATGTTTTTTGTAAAAACCCAAGGTGGTTACTAATAAAACCAAAAGCATGATATTTTTTTCCTAAGTTTTTTTTTTATCTTGGGATGTAGACAGAGTTTATTATTATAAAGCTGAATTAATAAACTAATTAATAAAATCTGTACAAAGGCTTAAAGTTTAGATAGTAACCTGCTATAGGTAAGTATAACTTATATACAATTAACAATGATGTATTTTGACGTAGCGTCAAAACATAATAAAAATGACATGCGTTAAAAATATCATCGCTTAAAACTCTTATGCACAATAAAAAATATGTATGCTAAAGATAAAATTTAAAATATAATATGAAAACATAAAATTTGCTGAAAATAGAAAATATAATTTATTAAAAATAATAATAATTTTATGCAATTGCTATTTTTGTTATGCGTTTAACACATACCACTACAAAAAGCAACAGTAACTAAAGTTCGTAACAATATAATGCCATATTTATTTAAAAATATGCATCTTATAAAAACTTAACTCGATTTAAAAAAAATTATACAGTATATTAGTTTAAAAATAAAGGCAGATTAAATTCCATATTGTAAAGTTTAAAAATATATATGTCAATGTAGATTTGCTAACTACAGAATTTGAAAAACAAATATTTAATAATTAAGAACCAAGTTTATTAACTCAACATTTTAGAAAATAATATAATATAGGTTTCTCAAAAATACTAAGAATATTTATTTTAAAACATAACAATAATGTAAAATCAACTTTTATATCAATATAAGCTTAAACTTCACATCTCAAAATGAGTTATTAAAACCATTTGGTTAACATAATACAGTAATATTATTACAAAGATTCTCGTATCGATAAAATGTACCTTAATTGCTTCATTATATAAATTTTCTTTTAAGGCTCACAGAAAACGAAGATACTAATAAAATATAATTCTAGATAATAAAGTATTATTGGGTATGATTCATTTGGGTATTATCGGATTAACCTACATTTTTACGTAATCCCCTTTATAAGATATGTAATGTGCCTTTTATTCATTTTGAAGTTATATATTTTACTTATTTTAATTTATGTATATTATAATTTATGTATTTGTAGTGGCTTGTATGCATTCTGTGCAAAGCCAACCAAAGCAAAACAAAAATAATTTATGTATTTATTTTTTAACATAAATATTTAAATATTTAGGCATTTAATGATTTAATATTTTAACAACTCAGTTAAAAATGTTTGTAACTAAATTAAATATATTCATGATAATGAAGACTAAGAGCAAATTTGTGTTTTATATCATATTGTTTAGCTTTGCAAATTATGGTTATTTAAATATCTAAACCAAAAGAAAGTTAAATTATAACATCGTAAATTGATATGATTCTGCACATGTTATTAATTTTTATTAACTGTGTATCGAGTTCCCAACAGTTATAATAACGGGTTATCCAATTCAAGGTTGGGAACCTAAAACCCTGCCATTTAACATCTGCGAGGTAAACGTCATTCAAAGCGTTTTTTTTGTTAAAGGTTTTCCAATTATAAATATGGATCACAACAGTCGAACAACGCACCAACAATTATTAAACTGACTTTATGAAATGGTGATTCTGCTGTGTCAACTTTAGAGCCTTACGAGCTGATAACTCGGCCGGAAAAAGTGACCGTATGGTCAGTGGCGGCTCGTGGTCAATCTTTCCGGGAGGTCATTAGTTAAAATTTCAAATGCATATGGCTTAACTAATTTTTAGTTAAAAAAAAAAACAATTTTAGGCATTTTATTTCACACAGACGCTTACTCCAAAGAAAAAACAAGAAATAAAATTCAAAAATTAATGATTTAGCAAGATTATTTTATTTAAAGAATTATATTTCTATTTATAAAGAAACATAACAATATAACAAATAATATGCATCGACATCTGTTTAAACAGAAAAAATTGCACAACATACTCTAAAAAATTCTTACAATTAGGACAGTAAGTAATATCGCCATGCCAGTTGTATGACGGCAACTTATAGGTTGAAAATAAGCATATTTATATGATAAAAAACAAAAAGGTCCTTCCGCTTTGGCACTTGCAAAAATGATTAATTACTTTTTCATTGTAATTTACAATATTATTTATAAATGCCTCTTTCAATACTTAACATGGCCAACGCAGAGAGTCTACCTTCCCCATTGTGTTGAGTAAAATGACTTTATTCTATTTAATGTAGAGAGGCATCTGTCGCTGTTACGTACACAAAATTGTCAACAAATGCACAGCAATACGTAACTGAACGAAGTACTACTGAAGAAGTTACGTATTGCTAGTGCGCTGCATTAGAGAGCGTTGGTGGGGAGATTTGCTTGTCGTAAAAATGCTTTGAGCAAGAGAGCAACGCGCGTTCGCCGTTGAGACCTATTCTTCGGGGAAAGGGCCCGGGCGAACATCGCGGTGCAGCGTGCTTTTTCCCTTTCGGTACAATATTCCCCCTGAGGTGCCGTTCCGGCCCGGGGATCCTTTTTTTCATGGGTTAAGGTTTTTAGAGAAATTGAAAAAAAGTGTCCCGCGGGGGGAAGGGGGGGCAACGGGACAGTTAGAACACCCACAAATAGAGGCGGGCTCAGGATATTTTTTGAACTAAAAAAAAATTTGGGAAAACAACATTGTGAATGCAAATTTTTTTTTAAGGACAAACCTATTAATTTTAAAAAAGAAAAATTTTTTTAAAATTAAAAAAAAATTTAAAATAGGAAAGTCACACAGGGGGAAAATGAACATTTTAGGAATTAATAAATCCTGAATATGACCATCGGCTAATGGAACCCTAAAAAAAATTTTTAGATTAAGCGATCAATCAAAACGCTAAAAAAATTTTTTCTTTGGTGGACACAACTTCTTATAAAAAATTAATGTTTGCAGCAAGGCTCAGTTTACAAAAAAACTGGCAAAAAAAAGATGCTGCCCAAACTTCTAAAAGAATTGGGGAAAACTCACCGGGGCGAGCGACCAAAATGAAAAAAGCTATTTATTCTCCTGAAAATCCTATAATTCCCTACACCCCGACGAACCTTTGGAACATTGATGGAGGCTACAAAAAAAACTCATACTTTTTGATGCGCTCCGGGAAAAAAGAACGAAATGCCAACATATACTCATCATATGAACCCCCAAAATCAGAAAAAAAAAAAATGTTACCCCAACGATGGCTTCATAACAGTCACTGATCTTTCAGCCCAAGTAACTCTACAAGCCCTTGTCGATCATACTATTCAGAGACTATTAGAACCCCAAAAATTTACATAAAAAAAAAAATTACCAATCAGTCTCTAGCCCTTTTTTAATTCTGTAAAAATGGGGATGTGATGGAAGTGCTGAAAGTCAAGCACAACTTACCGGGGGTAAAAAAAATTTTCTTCTAAATCTAATACCGATGAGTACCTATTTGCTGTATGCATTGTACCACTGGGGGTTTTAAAAAATGGAAGAAATAATTATCTGGCAAAATCCTCAAACATCTTACGCTATTGCCGGACCATAAAAATAATATTCGAACAAGAAAATGCACAACTTATAAACAGGGAAGTTAAAAATGTAAAACAGCAAATAAACGATATTCTACCAACAAACTTAACCGTATGTAAAAAAGGAGATAACGGTAAATCACGTTTTTAAACTTACAATGTTGGGGGGGAAAAAAAACCTTTTCAGTAATCTTGAAATCATCATCACAAACCTGGGGAAATTTTGGGGGGGGCCAAAACCCAAAAAGTAATGACTTGGAATGTGTAATAACCCTTAACCCCAAAGGAGGAGTTATTTGACTACGGGTTACCCAAATTACATTTTTGGGGTACGTTTTTTTAAAAGTGTTTGGCAAAGTGGAAAATTCGAGACAGAGCTAAAAAATTATTTTTTTGAAGCCCCCAAAAGGGGGAAGGTGATTAATGCGTTAAAATTATAAATGAACCTTTGATTGACATCCCCGAAAAAGGGTTTTTTTGGGAAAAACCAACGATGGCAATAGCGCCAGGCGATTTTTCAATAAAAAACCCTTTTTTTTGCTGCTTCTGCTACAGGAATTAACAACGATTTAATAAAACGATTTTCTGAAATTGCGAACTGCCATAAAATCAAAAAATTTAGGGAGTTCGCAATAGACACTGCGAAATTGTATGTAGATGTGTATCCGTGTATTACATGCCTGCCGGGGGTTTATGGTACCGACATTATAAAATCAGCTGCACTTCCAATAGGCATGCCCCGAAAAAAAGGGCCGGGGAAAAACGGGGAAAAAAAAACTTAAGAAATTATGGGAAAAAAACACAAGAAAAATTTTGAAACGAACCATGCGTAATTTATTTAAAGTTTTTTTAAAAACCCCCCCGATCCAATAATTACGCCCTTTTAATAACTACATCAACTACATTTTTCCCCCCTAATCACCCCTTTACTAGTGATGTCTTAAACCGCGTTTCCACTATGCCAGTAGGTTGCATGCAGGGTGCAAGTTCATGCAAATTTTATAGTGGAAACAACGACTTCAAACAAGTTGCAACTTGTCTGCAATTAGGTTTAAAAATTGTACGCACAACACTCAAGTCAGCTCATTTGCATGCGAGTTATAAGCTCAAGCGCTAGGGGGAGAGAGGGGGGAAAAATGCGGGTTACCTTGTGAAAATGACTGCCAAGTGGGAACCGAGAAAACAATATTATTTATTGAAAAAAAATCATAGACATGATTTCTTTGGGAACCAAAAAACTGTCTTTTCAAAAATCCCCCACGCACGCGAATCCGCCTATAGAAAATTTTAAACAAGTGATGAACCTTAATGGTATTGTTATGAACCCTAAAAAAAGTGAAAAAAAAAATACGATCACTGCGTACCAAACTTTTTTTTTTTAAAATTTGGGTAAAATCGAAAAAAAAAAAACCCCTAGTGGAACAAAAATATACACACCAAGATTAAGCTGGTTCAACTCAATGAATTTTTTTCTGACTTCAACCGAATTAAGAAGGAATGAAGAAAACACCACTGTAAGTATTATTTCAACCTCCCCTTAGTCGCGCGGTCTACAACTGTAGACCACCCCCTTTAACTATGGACCAATGGCAAACGGTTTCGTTTATTGGCCTGTCGCCTTCAATAGCTGTCGATAATATTTCAGATGACCCATTTAGTATGCCAAATGCCCATATACATAACCCTTAGATGGGGTGTTTGGGATGGGGGCGGAGCCTACTTACAAGAACGACGTCACTCAAAGAGTTGTTTTTGAATATTAGGTGTTTTTTTTTGTAAAATGAGGTGTGCTTTTGTCCAGTACAGTTTAATTTTTTTTGTTAAATGGTACTTTTTGCCCCCCGAGAACAAAATAAACAGTTTCCCAAAATTTTGGGAAACACGAGTTTTTTTTTTTCTGCCGTAGCCGCAACCCCAGGATTCGATATTCTTGGTGTCTAACCACTTAGTCAAGATTGATTTACACTATAAATTAATTAAAAGGGATATTTTTAAATAAACAAGTTTCTATATTCTGTATTTATTTTTAAATGTGGGATATTTTAAGCCAACCTGTTTAACATTACAATAAAGCATTTTTAAATAGGGAAAATTAAAAAAAAAACCCTTTAAAAATTTTTAAAATTTCAAAAATTCTTTAAAACAACTTGTATCATAACTTTTTTAAAATTTGACTTTACGGACACCACGCCGATTTTTATAAAATTTTGCATACGGAGGTTTTTTTGGGGGGCTGATCCGAATCAAAGTTAGTTTCTTCGGCAACCTCTGGTTTTTAAATTATGGGGCCTCAAGTGAACTAACCTCAAAATTCTCCCTTCTTGAAACTGATTACCAACAAATGGGAACATATACTGACAGGCACTTATATATTAAACAAATACACTAAAATTTACAATAATTTAATGTCTATTTTAAGTATAAATTATTAAATAAATCCATTTTTCTGTACGTTGTAAGAATATATATAGTATAACTGGTTGCCTGATTCGTAGTTAAGTTGTAAAGATAAAAAAAACTGGATTTATTTGAGGTGTTTTTACTAAAAATAAGCAATAAACTTTGTAAACTTTAGTGTATTTGTTTAATATATAAGTGCCCAATCAGTGAATGTTCCATCCAATGTTCATAGAAATTTACGACTAGAAATAAGCAAAAACAAACTTTTTGAATTTAGGACCTTAGCGGGGCGGGGGAGCTAGAACTACTGTGTTGCCACATTTTTTTTTAAATAAACATTTGAACTAAATTTCTGATGAAATTTTAGTGCTGGCGATTATTTAATTCTAATATTTTAAAATTATTTGGGGCATTCTCACCCATTACAATCTTAACATCTATATTACAGTTTCTTCATGCTGTTTTATAGGTCAATTAGCGGGATTTATATAGACAAATAACATAAAATGAAATAATAATTAATCAAAAGTACCTAATACATATCATGTGAAGAATGTGACTTATCTGATTGGTTACTTATTTAATTTTATGTTATTTTTTTTGTTTAAATCCACCTTTAGTTGGGATACTCACAGCAAAACTGCTGCAAAATGTAAAGGATTTGGAGGATATCTATAAAAGAACAAAAAAAACTTATCAATGACCCAGTTACAAGTTTTCAAGATGTAAAATAAACATTTTCTTGTATTAAATTTTTTAAAAATTTTCCCAAAAAAATTTTTTTTATGACAATTTTTCAAATTTTTTAAAATGTAGGATAATTATTCCAGATTGTTTGAAATATAGGTTTTTTTCATTGTCTTATTTTTATAAAAATAATTAATTTTTAGATGGAACTGATACTGCTAAAAAAAAACTATGGATAAAATCTTTAGGGATGGGATAAAGACATATCAACAACCCTGCTTTATATTTGCTCCGACTATTTTTTTAAAAAATCCTTCTATTTTCAAAACTATGGGAAAGGGTATCGAAGACATCTAGTATTAGATGCAGTACCTAAAAAGGGATGTTGTTAAGTACTTAAAAGTATATATGGACATACAGTTTTAATATACAATATTTCACCCCTTTTATAAAAAACCTAGAGATATTCTGGCAAAAATTAACTGACTGGTCCCATCTTTGTATAAAAAAAAGTGATTTGATGCATTTCATGGTGATGGAATCAAAAAGTTAATACTTAAATGATTACTATAATTTTAGTGTCTACATCTTAAGATACTTTTGTATAATTTGTTTTATTTTTAAATCCTGCTAGCATTAGAAAATTGTTCCATCATTCTTAAATTTCTTGGGGGAAAGCACGTCTCAAAATATTAATATTTTGTTATTCTTTTTAGATATTTGGTACCAGAGTTGGGAGAAAAAACCTTTGAAGATCAAGTTTTTTGTAAGGTAGGAACATAATGTCTAATTAGAGTAATTGATTTCTTTTAAACATTTTTTTGTAACGTTTTGTTAAGTTTTTTCTAAACTATACCAGATCTTATTCGGTAAATTTTTGTTATCTAGGTTACTCAGTAAATGTTTTTTTTTTTTTTATAATTATTTGCAGTGCCATAGAAATACCATTAAATACTGGTAAAACGACCAGATTATGACTGTAAGTCATCTTCAAATTCACCCAGTACGGAAACAGTTGGGAAAGGGAAGTAAATCCCAAACTCCTGTAAAATTTGGGAAAAGTAATTTTAATACTTTATTATTTTTTAAAGTTTGTGTTTTCTAAATTAGATTACTTTAGTAGAAAATTATACGGGAAGGTAAATATTAAAATATATTTTCAGTTAACAACATCAACTATCTAATTAAGCATTGGGTAGATAGTGTTTTAAATTAAAAAAAAATAGTTTAAAGACATTTTTCTAAGACAATTGCCTTTTTTTTGATTTACGCCATATAAGTAACGCAGCTCAACATACCTACATATACCAAGCCATATCTGTAAAAAACAAGATTTTTTGGATGTAAGAGATGGCAAACATTTTTTTGCTAGAAAACCTTTATAAAGATGCATGTAACAAGAACAAGATATCCCCCTTCTCAGAAAGGTCCAGAACATTTTTTAAAACGCAAAGTGAAAAAAAATTTTTTTTTGATTTAATCACAAAAACATATGTATTACCTTATAAATTGAATTAAAAACAAGTAAGGCTTGGTTTAATATTCTGTAGTATTTGCATAAAAATACTGGGCTGAAGGACCTAGGTCAATGGCCCATTGGTATAGTATAGTGTATTGTATTGTGTCAAAAAATGTCTTACTAAAAAAAAAATATTCTGGTTTTTTAAAAACCAATAAAAAATTTTAAAAAAAAATTGTTAAGGTCTATCTACCAAACTAATTGTTAAATAAAAGTGGCAGGATTTTAGATTTTTTTTTTATTTGGGGGTCAAGTTAGAGAAAATGGTTGTTTTTGGGAGAAATGATTAAAAAAAAAAGAAAATCAAAAGAGCCCCCAAACCCAAAAGAAGGTTAGTGTAATTTAACTATTTAAAGGGAAATTTATTTAAAAAAAATGTCTGAAACCTGCTTTAAATAAGTTATTTTTTTTTTTTTTTTGAAGAAAAATCATATAATCATAATTAAATGTTTTTTTATTTTTTTAGAATAAAATTCAAAAGATACCCGGGGGATCTAAAAGTAGAAGTTTTTTCATCCCCAAAAAAGAGCTAAAAAAGTTTAAGTATAGTCGGGAAGAATTTCTTTTTGCGAACGAAAGTTAAAGTGTTAAGGCAATCAGAAATCGCTTAAATCTAGAGTGCATTATTTGAAGTCCTTGTTAGCATTTTTAAAAGGAAAACAATTTATTTCTGCCATGCAAAACAAAATATTAATGTAAGTTTTTTATCCCCAAAAAATTTTTTTAAATAAAATCAGACTATGCTTTAATGTTTATATTGAAAAAGTAATATTAATGACCCAAAAAGAATAAGAAAACTGTTAGGGTCCACCAAGTTTTTTAAAAACAAAACAACACTTACACTTTTAGTAGGTAATAATATGTAACAGTGTGGTTAATGTAATTTTATCTATTACAGGAATCGGGGGTTGAAGATCAAGACCAAATACAAAACTTTTACAAGGGCCAAGAAAGCAAAAATATTGCCCAAAATTAAGAAGTTTTGCCATGATTTTGGACTTTTATTCCCCAAAAGCATATCAATATTTAGGAAAAATTTATTAAGACGCTTCACCACCCAATTACCATAAGTAAGTGGTACAGTAAGATCAGGCTTTACAAGAGAAGCTTTAAAAGCGCTAAAAATTAAATGTGTTGAACCCAAAAAAGAATAACGATGATATTGTTTGCAGTCTAGTTTTTGATGAAGTATCAATTGAAAACAAGTTGAATGGGACGACAGGAAATATTATGGGTTTTTAGATGTCGGAACCAAAAAAAACCGACAGTATTCCGGAAGCTGGGGCTTTAGTAATAATGCTTGTTGCATTAATGCCCATTGGAAAAATCCCAATTGGATATTTTTTAATAAATGGTTTAACGGGTAGAGAAAAGGCCAATTTAATAATTAAAGCCTTAGAATTTCTTAGTCAAATCAATATTACGATCTCATCTATAACATGTGATGGAGCTCCAGCAAATTATATGATGGCGACTTGTTTGGAGCAGATCATTCGACCCACATAATCCAAAATTTTTTTTTGCACCCAACAACAAAAGAAAAAATATAGTTTATAATGGATCCGCCCCTATGATTGTAATTAGGAACTGTTTGGCACCTACAGTATTTTAGAGGATGATTTAGGAAACCAAATTTGTTGGCTTTTTTAAAAAAACTTTGGAAGTCCCAAAAAAATGAAGGGTTAAATGCTGCCAATAAATTAAAAAACGGGACATTGAATACTATAGGGGAAAAAAAGAAAGTCAAATTGGCTACACAAACCCTTAGCAAAAAATGTGGCAGATGGGTGGGTTTTTAGAAATGACGTAGAAAATAATCATATTAAACACAAATTTTTAGGCTCAAAGGGGCGAAAAATGTCTTCAATGTTTTTGTGTTTTTACATAATGAATTATTTTTGGGCGCTATACCTACAAATTTAAAAAGCATTTTCAGTTGAATCAGAAAGGGTTATATTTTTAGCAGATTACTAGAAATAAAACAGTACATTTTTTAATTAAAATATAACGGTAAGTCTGTTTTTCAGGCAGGCAGACGATGTGGGGGTTTTGGGAATGTCATAAATATAGAAAGCCTAAAAAAAAATATATAAAGATCCCAAATTAAAATATTTATTAGCCTACAAATTTTCCCCAAAACCACTTGGGAAAATTGTTTTTTAGCTATCAGAAGTAATGGGCATAATAAAAAACCCCCAGCCAAACAGTTTCATAGTGCATAAAGAAATTGTTGGTCCATATTGAAGTTAAAGGAGCAGACACTGGAAATGCAGTGGCTTTAGACTCGACATCTATTCTTCATTGCAGTAGTGCAAGAGAATTTCAGAGAACTGTAATGGAAGATTTATTGTTTTCTGAAAAACATATTAAAATTGAAAAAAAAAATAGAAGAATTAGATTTTATTACTTCTTCTGCATGGCACCTCCCCAAGTAGTAAGATATTGTTAAATATATCTGGTTTGTGGGTCGATCACTACTTAAATG
The DNA here is from genome assembly GCA_019359885.1 of Listronotus oregonensis. Classification (NCBI taxonomy): domain Eukaryota; kingdom Metazoa; phylum Arthropoda; class Insecta; order Coleoptera; family Curculionidae; genus Listronotus; species Listronotus oregonensis. Next base: position 18,211 of record JAHBCN010013948.1, read on the forward strand.
TATAAGTTGTAAAGAATGCTCACTATTGTTACAGTCTTCTGAACCAGCCTCTCGACTTCAAAAAAAAAAAACATTTGAAAATGCCAGAATGTTTTCTTCATCAAAATTATTAAATTTATATTTGCATATTGGTGAAAAAAAATTTTCGGGTTATAAAATAAAATTGATATATTTAATCACAAAATTTAAAATATCATTAATGTATTATTAAGAGCTACATTTAAAAAAATACTAGTTTCCTTAATTAATCATTTTGACAAACATGTATATGATTTTGAACCCCTTACGACACATTTTTCTGAATTAATTAAATTGGCTCTAAAGAAATATTTTAATATTATGGATAAGAATATTGGTAACAGGGTGAGAACATGTTAACCAAAACAGTAATTTTTTAAACACCAGTAACCAAATCCTGTAAATATATAGGGTGTTATTTAATAAGTGTCCGATATTTCAAAGGGTGATTTTTTTAAATAATTTTAAGGTAAAAGTTGCTATACATTTTGGTCTAAATTGCTTCGTTTTCAAGATACAGGGTGTCAAAATTATTATTTTTTTTTTTTTTCTGCATAATCTCCCAAATAAGGGGGACTTCTAAATGAAAACGATACCTGGGGGTTTTCTGATATGAAAACTTTGAATTTGCCCTTAATTTTGCTCTTTCTTATAGGGGGGCTATCTACATGTCTTTTCTCACTTTTAAGGATAATGATATTTTGTACAACCTTGTATTATATTTTATGTTTTAAAAAACAAACAATTCTAATTGGAAAAAAATCAATAGGCTAGTCAAAGCGTTTTGTTTTGTTGTCATGTAAAATTCAAACATAATACAACTTTGGACAGTTGAGTGGTAGGTAATCAATATTTAGAAAAAAAAAAAAAAAAATTTAATAAATTAAAAAAACACCCTGCAAAATATCGGACATCCTGTGTATATTTTTTTATATAGTGTTTATTTTTTTCCCCAAATGATGTCTTAGAAAGTAGGTGTTAACCAATCAGTATATAATTATAAATATATTATTATACTTTCATACTATTTTAAAATATTATAGTTTATTAGTTTATTAAATATAAAAAAAAAGTAATTTGTCAAAAAAAAAGTATTTTTTTTAAAGGTTGGTGCATGATGATATTTGCACTAGCTAATTTTATTAAAAGTTAAAGGATATACAGGGTGGTCAAAAATAGTAAAAACTGCTTAAGAGTAAAGTACCCTTATTTTAAAAAAAAATTACAAAATGTTAAATAAAAAAATTTTTTTGAATCAAAAATTATGAGTTACCAAATCATGGCCTTCTATTGAGATTTTAATTTTTTTTTTCTAATTTTAATTACCCCTATATTATTTATATTTTTGGTATTTAATTATTATTTTTAAAATAGCTATAACTAAATCCTTTTAAAGTTTTGTGAAAATTACTTGTATTTGAAGGGTACAGGCTAAAAAGGGGGGAAAGTCAATTTATGCTCATTTTGAGTGTCCAGTCCGTTCAACTTTTTAAAAGACAAAATATCACCTAGTAACATTATACAGGCGAAAAAAAAAGGGAAATAGATATCGACAATTTAAATTAACTTACTGGCTAAAAAGGAGGGAATGCGCGCCACATGCTAAGAAGGGGAACGTCACAAATGCACGTTTTTTGGAACTGTCAGAACGCTCTCGTGGCTGCAGTTGCTTTTATTTTCTGGTGGTGTTTACCGGTTCTGGGGTTTATTTATTGTTTGTCAAACTTGTAGAAATATAAATTTACAAATGTGTTTTTAAAACTGTAGTGCTAATAAACAGTATAAAATGAACCCAAGTATCAGTGACAGTAAAACTTTGTTGTTATGCAAGTTCAGGAAAAAGAGAAAAAAATTACGGAAGACTAACCGATGTTTCTAAAAAAATTAACTACAAACCATGTGACAAAGGGCTGCCAATTAAACGTCACAAGTGTTTTGATAACGTTCCACCTAATGCAAGACAAAAGATAATAAGCAGTTTAATTTATTAAAATCCGTGGATGAGCAAAACATCTATTTGTGTGGATTATTAGTGTCTGTCCTGTACAAAAGCGACGTCCACGTAAGGCGAAAAAGGTCGCAAGATTACATGACAGTTCATTTGCTTATCGTATCAAATCTCTTTAGATGGTGAGACAACAGAAGTACCCGTTTGTTTTAAGGTTTTTTCTTTCCTTACATGGTAAAACCCAAAAAAAAAGCTTAAAATTTCTAAAATTTTTAAAAAATGACTGGCAGCCCCCAATTGTCGAAGGAAAACACATAAATGGGCCTCTTAAGCGGGAAACAGGAATCTAAAGATCTAGTAGTCAATCATATTAGTTCTTTAAAAGGACGACAAAGCCATTACAGCCAAAAAGGATTCTTCCAAAACCTACCTGCCCGAAGATTTGAATATCAAAAAAATGTACAAGTATGTACAAAAATACCGTTACAGATAAAAAATATTGTGTGTCATATGAAACATATAGATCCATCTTCTCAGACTTCAACATATCATTTGGTTACCCAAGGTGCAGTATCTGTGACGAATACTTGTCAAATATTAGGTCCCTAGAAGCCAAAATGAAGAATGTGTCAGAAAATGCCCTAAAAAAAAACCAATAGATGACAAAATCACTACCCTCCAGCAAAAAAATCTACTTCACAAGCATAAAGTTGAAGTGTTTTATTCAAGAAAAAAGGCTGCAAAATTATCCAGTCGGGCAAATGAGAACAAAGAAGCAATATGCATGGTTTTGCAAAAAAATCTGCCAGTGCCCAACATTAGCACAAATGATGTTTATTATAAGAGACAGTTATCTTTTATTCTCTTTTAATATTCATGTTTTGTCGACTAGTCAAAGTATTTTCTATACTTATCCTGAAACAAACGGGTCGAAAAAGGGTCTGACGAAGTATGTTCGATGTTGCATCATTTCGTCACAACTTTTTACCCAGTAGTGTTCGAGTCCCGGGTATTTTTTGCGACTCATGTGGGGGGCAGAATAAAAATTTCACGGTTATCCGTTACCTCCATCATCCATGTGCAAAAAAGGGTTTTATGAAATCAAGATCACTTTTCCCATTAGAGGACATTCATTTATAAGGACAAGGATTTTGGACTAGTTCAGCAAAAGTCGCGTGTGGAACTTCCAAATGAATGGGCTGAAGTTTTCAGGAAAAAGCACGAGTTAAAAAATCCTTTTGATGTTATTGCAATCACTTTCGATTTTTTTTAAAAGCTAGACTACGCATTTTTTTACACTTTACAAGCATAAGTGCCCAATGAAGATCCGCCCAAAGTGAACTAAAAGTCGTCAAACATCATCCCAGGGGTTGTCTACCATCGCTCAACATGGAATGGTATGTGGGAGTCGGCTGTTTTGATTTGAACCGAAGAAAAGATGTATCAATAATTTGCCAAACAATTTGTTCCCAATTACCAGGCCAATTTACAAAAAAAGGGATCTAGCTGTGCACATAATATTATTTTCCAATGTTAAGGATGTTTTATCTATTTGCAGGACTACTGCCTATAACACTGGCCAAGTGCAATGACCTACAGTCTTAATGAAATTCTGTCGCAATCCAACCGCTAGAAAATATTTCTCTACATTAAAAAAATACCAGAAATGTCAAAGACAAGGCTTCCTTTCCAAAAGCTCGGGGTGTAAGAGGCGCAAAAAAAAAATGATTGAACTTCTTCTGTATCTTTCACAATAAAATGGGAAAACCGAAATAACCTTTTTTGTTTTGCTTTAGAATAGCTTGTGTATAAAAAAAGATCATACCACAAAACTACAGTGGGAAAAATGTGACATTCCCCCCCTTTTTTTTCGTTACAATCTGTAGTTTCTTCTTTTTATGCTCTAAATTTTTTTTTTAAAAGGAATTTCATTAATGTTTTCTCAAATCCGATCCCAAATAGGCATAACTAACTAAATCCATCAATACATTCAATACAAAGTAACAAAGTAATAAGTTATTGGGTTTTTAAAAATTAAAAAAATTTATTTCCTGAAAATTAACGATTTTTTTACATTCCCCCTTTTTTTGCCTGTACCCTTCATTTGTAAAATTTAACTAGATTTAAATTATTTTAGCTAACTGCCAAATAAAAGTTTGTTTTCAATGATATTCAACAAAACTCTTAAATTTTACAAATAATATTTTTTTAATAAGGCAAATACTTTAGTAATAATAAAATTGTGAGAGTACTACAGTCATTCAGTACTACACTTTCATAAGAATTTTTAAAAAAAAAATTTCATTCGTTAAATGGTTTTGGGGCTTTTTTTTATATGATCTTCATCATTAGTTTAAAGATTTGTCTTATTAAAAAAAAATTTCTAAAATTTTAGAGTTTTTTTTAAATATTACTGCAGCAAACTTGAAGTTGGTGGTTAGTTAAAAAAATAAAGTCAGTTAAATTTTAAAAAGTACAAATAAAATTTTTTAAAAAGCTCTTTAAAAGTGATTTTGCTTTTATAGCTAATTTAAAATAATATTACATCAAAGTAATAAAAAAATGTGTAATACAGGTTATTCGACATTAAAAAAAAAATCAAAAGTTGAGTAGGAGACCATGGTTTGGTTTTTGGCCTATCTTTTAATCCTTAACACCTTTTCTATTTAACATTTTGTAATATTTTTTTAAAAAAAAGGGAAAATTTTCTCCCAAGCAGTTTTCAATTTTTTTTAAACAATCCTGTATACTAGGGTGGTCCAAAAAAATCAACTTCATTACAGAACCCTAGGCACCCTCTCATTTTTTTACACTTTATTTCAGTAATCAACAGGTAAAATTTCAGCTTCCCCAAAAAAAAGGGTAAAAGATACAGTTGTTGGCACCCCAACAGTTATTGGCACATTCTTTTATAAAATAATTAAATTTAAGGCGTAGGACGATATTCATTGAAATACAATAAATTTTATTAATATCTGACAACATTGCTTTGCGGCATTACCGCCAACACTGCAACCCAACCTATAATTTAGTTAATTTATGACAGTTGAAAGGGGCGTGTGCCGTTGGTTCTTGTAAGATCAGGTGAGTTTTTCTCAATTTCTTTTAAAGGGTTGATAGCTGTCTGGTCCATTTAATTACTGTTTCGAACGGGATTATTCATGATTATTTTTTTTTGGTTTAATTTAAAAAAAAAATGCTTTATAACCATAAAATACTCGATAAAATGTACGAAAAAAAGTAATTTCTGGGATAATAACTGTCTATTACAAAATTTAAAAAAAAGT
>JAHBCN010013949.1:0-23563 GCA_019359885.1 Listronotus oregonensis
AATTTCTAACAGAAATTATTTAAGTTCTTGACTAGTTCCGGTTAGTCCCCTTTCCATAAAATATTGTGTCATACACGTATTTTACCTCAGTTTTGCTTTCTGTTTTGCTCCGGACCCAAGCGCATCATATGAGATGGTCAGGTGCTAAATTATTCACCGAAAGCAGCATTGACAAAAAAGAAAATTTAAGAGGTCAGAAGTCATCAGCCAAAGTCCTCTGCGCTTTATCAAATCATCTTTAGATATCAGAAATGTTTGGAAACCAGTTTTAGCCAAATGTAATTCTAATCTTGGACCAAGATAATTTCACGCGTCAAACGCATAATCTCGTCCACCACTTTCATGATTTAGCGCACTTAGTTACTGTATAAATACCCGTATAGTGATGTTACTTATTTAGTGTTCACCTGAAGAGCTGGATACACTTACCAGTTAAAACGTTGTGTTTTTAAATAAATTAAGACAACGAAAATTCAAAAAATATCTGCATGATTGTCTATGACCTTTGAGCAAACTTTTAAGACTATAGCTTTCCCTTAAAACTAAATGGTAATTGCGCTTACCAAGTACACAATAAAATGTTTTAATTTATTTTCTGGTTTGTAATTTTTATACCGCATTAGTTTTGTTATTTTTACTTTGTCGACTTCGTAAATTGTTTTAAATATTTTTAAAAAATAAAGCAAGTATTTTTTATGCGTTTTGTATCCACGGTAACCAAATCTAAATTAATAACTTCGAATGAGAACGTCGATAAAGTTATAATTGATTTCCACCCACAATAATAAAATAACAAATAGGTGCAGTTGACAAATAATGGAAATTTAATAACTCAACCGAAATTTGATTTCAAATTTCAGCTACATTAGACGCCATTAACTTTTAAACACACATTTCGTCACTAATTTCAGAGCACGAAATTGTTGTTTTTGATTATATATCTATTAAAAATAATTTATACTTGTGTGATATGACATAAATGTCTTTTTTACTTGAATGTTACTTTTTCATACCTTACCTAATGATCCAGAGTGTTAGGTTTTAATATTATAAATTTTTTATCCATTATATTATTTAGAAAGTTATTGAAATTGTTTCTTCTCGTACTAAAATTGGAGATTTATTAAAATATTGCACCCCGGGTAACATCCAAGCGACATGGGAATGCCAAAAAGAACTGGAAGTCTTGGGAAACGAAACAAAGAACCCTTTTGGTGGGTACCAGGACATTCGGGAATAGAAGGAAACCAAAAAAGAAAAAGAGCTAGCGAGACAGGATCATCACACCATACTTTGGACCAGAACCTGCCCTTGGAGACCAAAACCACAGCACAAAGGGCAAACCAGGGAATGGTCAAAAAAAACCGGGAATACTGGAAAACCTCAGTAGAATTAGACATGGAAAAGCTTCTTTAAAAAAGGGGCCCATTTCAAAGGGGAAACGAAAAACACCTACACAAAAGGCCCATTGGGACCCAAGTTGCAGAATGTCCCACGAGGGGGAAGAAACAGCCTACCATATCCTGTGCGAATGTAAAGATTGTTTTAAAAAAGACAGGATTATTTGGGCAACCGAAAATGAGCCCACAGGAATATATCAACCAACCAGTCTCGGGTATACAGACTTGGGAAGAAACGAAATATGGGGATTGGTATAAATGATAATGGAGATTGGCAAAAAAAGCCCAAGAGGCTGCGCTGCCTCCGGTAGTAAATCAAGACGGCTCCGGGGAAGAAAAAAAAATATTGCACAATTTAGTAGTACACGATTCTCCTTAAATTTTCTACTCTTTCTAGGTCTTTCGAAATGTCTTAAAGGTGACATTAAATGCAAAGTTTGCAACTTTTGGTAATTGGACATTGTTAACTGATCAAATTAGTAACGTATCTTTTTGTGTTTTTTTATCTTAATGTTTTCAAATCTTAATCAAGTTAATTAAAAGCCTAAATAGACCCCAAAATTACGGTAAACCAAGACAAAAAGGATAATTTAAATTTACCTAGTTCGAAGTGTGTTTCGGCTAGCTTAAACTCAAATGGATTTGGCTTTGATAAAACAAGAAGCAAAAAAAATAAATGGGGTAAAAAAATACGGCCTTTGTCGTGTTAAAACACTTATTTTCTTATCGTTAAAGTGCTATGTAAAAGTAGTGTGTGTTTTTAATATTACTACCTACAGTACCAAACGAAACCATACACTACTCCATAAATGCTTGAAATTCTAAAGCCATTTTTGCGACATTTTGTATAACCGTTTAATTCCTAACTTACTGTAGTGTGTAGTCCAGTACAATTACTTTTATTTTTCGAATTTCTTATTTACTGATATCAAAAGAGGTGCTTCCAAAGAACCTAACCTACCTAAATATGAGCACCCAATAGTATGAGGGGGGCACAAAAAACCAATAAACAGTCCTTAATGAAAAAATCCAGAAGTTAAGAACTTTTATAGAAATGATTAAACATAACTACAAATTGTTAAATATTATACTACAGACCAGCTAATCCTGCAAGATATACTACTATTTCTATCACTAAAACTAGAGCCAAAAGGGCTTACAAGAAATGCGGCCAGCTAATACGCCCTGGCCACTGTGGGCAAGCACAACACCGAATAATTCGCCAAATAGGCAAAACCTGGAATTGAAAAAATGATTTTTTTCCATTCAAAAACACACGAAATGAGAAATATACGGATATTTTTAAAGATGAAGAGCTATCCAAGATTAACGGGATGACACTATATGAAAACAAGTAGAGGTCGAAAAGCGGAAGAGCACTGTAAAAAAATGTTTGCTCAAAATTAGAACTTTTTACCAAAAAAAACCGGTACAAACATTAATTAAAACAGATTTGCTTCACTTACCAATAAAAGTAAGAGGGATACTTAAAAAGACTTAACCCAGGGCATAAACCAAGAAACATATAAAATATCAGAATCAACCTTTACAAAAAAAATCCCAAAACAACAAATGACAACAAACCCCATTTTACTGCAAAAAAAGTAACAAAATCAATTGTAATACTCTACACCGTGCATCTTCTTCCCAGTGTATGGTATATAAATACAGATGTTTAATAAGCCAAAGTTTACAACGCAAACAAATTTACATTATTGCACCATCACCTACAACCAACAACGCTTGCTTAAAAAAGGGAAACTGGCAGGAAAGTCCCAATAAATTAACAACCCCTGACCCCGGAAACCCTTTCCCACAACAAAAGCAAGAAAGTGGCCCAAAGGGGAAAAGGTTTAAAGCATGAAATTTCAAACCAAAACCTAAAAATTTAAATATAATCCCAAACATACCTATTTAACAGGATGCTTAATTTTAATTTATTAAAAAAAAAAACCTATACCAAAAAACAAAATTAACAGCAAATTTTTCCAAAAAAACCCAACCCAACGGAAAAAATTTCAATAAAAAAAAAAATGTTTAATGGTCAAAACGTCGAGGAAGCGAAGGGGCCAAGGTGAACCAAAGTCGCCTCACGAAAAAAGTTGTATTGTTTACGTTTATGGGAAAAATAACTTCCAAAACAAAAATTTTGTTTTTTTTTAATTATTTCCCTTTTTTTGTAAACTTTAAAAGTTTAAAAAATTTTTTAAAAATATTTTTTTCACAAAAAATTTAAACCAATTTGGAAAAAAAAATTTGTTTTTAATTTTGAAAATTAAAAAAATTTAATCCCCTTTTATTTATCAAGAATTAACGAAGTTTTCTTTTAAAACGCTAAGATATACTACAGTTGCTGCAACTATTTATCGGAATGTGGGAATGCAATAATACGGTGATGCAGGTATACCTAACTGTTTTCACAGATAATCGCTATAACTTTATGCTAATGTCGAAAAATTGAATTGCGGTTTCTTACAAGCGGATTTATTATTATACGCCATCGGACGAATACATGTACTAGAGTTACCGTGAGATTTTTTACCTGTTTGTTTTAATGAATATAAATACATGTAACATATAAGGTATTTAAGGTTGGAAACAATATAGTAGTCCGAGAGCTGGTGAACTATTTTGAGTAGGTTGTTAAGACACTTTGAAAATTTGTGTTATTGTCTTTGAAGGACTACTAAACATAAAAGTCAAGGTCTGGCTGAAGGGTAGCGGTCCCATATCAACCCTTAAATTAAAAAAAATCAAGGCTTGGTAGGGGGCCGCTATTATTCGGTCATACCTTGATTCTCTTATTTAGGGGCCCTTTAAGGAAAAATGAATTGAACAATTTTTCAAAGTGCCTCAATAACCTACCCAAATTTGTTCACCAGCTCTCCTACTATAAGGAGGTTAGTTATAGTTACTTTTGTTATAAACGTTCTTTGCTTTTTAAACTTTATTTTAATCTTTAATTTAAGGATAACTCACACTTTTCCATAGATGTTCTGGAAAAGACCTTTTCTTACTCACATCCGTATGCATTTTTTGGGTACAAAACTATTAACAATTTGTTACCTTCTTTTATTTTTTAATAATATATCATAATCAAACAATCAAATAATTGCAAATGTTGTTAATTCGATAGTTTGGGGCGACCACTTCCAGCTCTTCTTTCAAAGGAGTGTGTTTAATGCAATTTTTTTTACCAAAATGAATAGTACTCGTTCGGATGTTAAGCTCTTTCGTCACATCCCTTTTTGGCCAACCTCTCTGCTCAATATAAAAAATAATTAATAATACCTTTTGATCCAAAGTTAAGTTTGGAATTTTAAAAAAGATTTTTAAACTCTGACAACGGACACCTGTTTTTTTATTAGGTTTTCCAACAAGTATTTATATTCAGTAGAAGGTGCCATAAGCCTATTTTACGAAAGGAAAAAAAATTGCCCAAGATTTATTGGCCGTTACTGTATATAATAATACCTATATAATAATACCTTACGCAGCTAGAGTCAATTTAATATACCTATATAATATACCTATATAATAATACCTTACGCAGCTGCTAGAGTCAATTTAATAAGAGAACTTAAGAATAGAATAAGAAATGTGTGGCATTATTACCCCGGCAATTTTAAATAATGTTATTAATGAAATCCAAAATCGACTTTTTTATTATCAAAAATAGAACTGTAAAATTATTGAGCAAATTACCAGGTAAGTAAAATAAGGGTGTAATTGGTAGTTATATTTTATCATTAATTTGTAAAATATTTAGGGTAAATTTCGGACACTTGTAGGTCTGAAACGGCTGTACTAATTAAAAAAAAACTAAGCTCTATTAAGTAGAGAATGCCAATGACCTTTCTTTCTATTTGGAAAAAAACTGATTGTGCCCTCTTGGCACTGGATCACATACCCACAATTATTTTAATTTAAAAAAAAATATTTTCAGTTATACCCTTTAACCTAACTTTCACCCTACCTCAATATGTTGTCCCGTTCGAAAGTTCTTCGTCTTCTTCTTCTTCTTCCTGGGAGCCATCGTGATTCACAACCGGAGGCAGCGCAGCCTCTTGGGCATTTTGTGCCTAATCTCCCATTATCTGTTATACCAATCCTCCCATAAGTCTTGTTTCTTCTACAAGTCTGTATAACCCCGAGACTGTATATTCCTGTTGGCTCATTTTTTCCCAAATAATGCTTGTCTTTTGTGATTCAACGCTTTACATTCGCAGAGTATATGGTAGGCTGTTTCTTCCCCCTCGTCGCACATTCTGCAACTTGGGTCCCCATTGTATGAGCCTATCTTGTGTAGGTGTCCTCTTAGGTTATCGTACCCTGTTAGCAACCCTACTGTTATGGGAAGTCTTTTCCTACTTTGTCTGAGTAGTTCTTTCTTTGTTCTTTTGGATGGCCCCCTAAGGGAACCCTTTTCATGTATTATTCTACCGAGGTTCTCCCAGTATTCTTTGTGTTTGTTTCGGATCCATTTCCTGGTTTGCCCTCGTGCTGTGGTTTTGGTCACTTCAAGGGCAGGTTCTGGTCCAAAATATGGTGTGGATGATCCATGTCTCGCAATCTTATCCGCTTTTTTGTTACCTTCTATTCCCGAATGTCCTGGTACCCAGAGGAGAGTTACCCTGTTGCGTTCTCCTAGGACTTCCACTTCTTTTTGACATTCCAATGTCAGCCTGGACGTTACCATGGGGTTTGCTAGTGCCCCAAGTGACGCCTGGATGTCTGTTATTATGCAAATTTGCTTGTTTTTATAAGCCCTTTTGTTATTTTCCATCGCACAGTGCAGTAAAGCATATTTGAAATACAGAACTGTGTGTTCCTAGTGGAATAAAGAATTGTGAATTCCTCATTCCACTGTACACGCCAGCTACAATTCCCTGCTTGGTTTTGGAACCATCCGTACACCAGATGATGTCTTTAACCGTGCCGGGGAGATCGAGTTGTTGGCATTCACTTCGATCTGGAATTTTTACCTTGAAGTTTTTGTTGAATAAGTATTGGGTGTGATCTGGTCTGTTCTCTCGTCCGTTCAAGTTAAGAAAGGGAGAACTTTTTAAAACCGCACTAAAAACATTTGTTTTAAAAAGCTTACCATTGGGCTCAGGATTACGCAGTTGTTTACAAAAATCAACTTTAATTTTCCATACAATGAAAATATAAACTTTTTGTTTTGTCGATATCAATTGCTTTTGGTAGCAACTCAATTTTTTCCGCTCATGTTATTTCTCTGAAAATAACAAAACCCTTTATTTACTCTAAACACATCAATACCCTGTCAATAAGCAGAATTGATATTTCAATTTATTGTATTATTTTGCAACGCAGAAACGAACCATTTTATGAAGAATTTATTTACGCCGGTTAATGTCTTTATTTATTTAAATGCTTACCAGCCATAACCATTTTAAAGGTAAATCGATTTATATTGTTGCAATGAATTTGCCATTTATTATAATAAATCCATTTAGAATAAAATTATTACCAATAAATACTAAATATTATTGACACTTTCATATCATGTTATAATTTATTTAAAAAATTATTATATTGATTTTGCAAAATAAAATATAGATATTTTAGTAGAAGCATATAAAACACATCGAAAAGTAATTTACGGATGATTTATTACAAATTTTGCCATCGGAAATTCAATGACAAGTGTAATAAATGCAGTTAAAATAGACATTTGAGGATAATTTGCACAAAATCGGTCATTATGTTAAAATGACGTACATTTTCACAGAGTAAAATAAAATAGTTAAAATTATATTTTAAATATAAAATTATGTTTCAGTACCGAATAAATAAACCGAAATAATAGGCTTCGTGCATATACCTAGAGAGACAGCCTTGCTGTCTGAGTGTATGAGTGTATAACTTTTCTTTTTTATTTAAATATTGTTTTGCTGCATCTGAAAAACAACATGCTTTGGTTAAAAATTACATGTTGGGTGTATTTCCTTATTTAAAGATTTTAATAGGCAGTTGTTTTAAAAGAAAGAAAAGCTGGAAGTGGTCGCCCCAAAATATCAAATCAAGAGCAAGACAATAATTTAGTTAATGTTTTAAGAAACCAACCATTTAAAACTGTAGTTACAACAAAAACGGAAAGCAATATCCGAGTTGCTTTGCTATGACCCGGCAGCCTTAAACAAATGCAAATAAAGAATAATGCATTTGCTCTACAATTACTTGGAATCTCCGATTTTTTGGGAAAATATAATATTAACCGATAAAAAAGTGTTTCAGTGGTGCTACAATGGGATACCTAGGTATATAGGCCTCCAGGTACACGATTTGATGAAAAATATACCCAAAATGACAGAAGTAGTGGGCGATTTTCGGTAAATGTTTGGGGGTGGCTGAGTGCACAAGGACTTGGTGTAATGTTATTTTATCGAAGGAAGGTTCAAGCGGAGGTAATAGATCTACTACAGATTATCATGCTTCCTTCTGTACTGGATCGATTTCCGGACAGAAATTGTATCTTTCATCAAGATAAGTGTCCCGTTCATACGTCCCGCAAGTCGATGAAGCAGCGTCTCAGGGTTTTACCGTGGCCCGCACGTAGTCGGATTATTGTTATGGAAAATGTTTGGGCTTTTAGTTAAAAAAAATAGGAAATTGAGTTTAGGCGCAAATTAACGAACTTAAGAATAAAATTTTAGAGGCATGGAATGAGTTACGAGGAAATCCGCACTACGCCCGGGTTTGGTCCATTCGATGCCTAAACTGTGTCTTAGAAAAAAAACGGGCAGCAATAAAATATTAAATTTGTTTGGAATGATATTTAAGTTTGTTTGATTTTATTAAATTGTTAATTTTAAGTTTTTTAAAATATAAATATTTTTTTTACCTTTTTTCTTTATTTATGTAATTAAAAGTAAAACAAGGTAAAAAGAGCGTTTCAAAAATTGGCAGAAAAGTCAAAATTTGACAAAATTTTTTTGCCCTAAATTTAATACCGCATGTACAAAAAAATTAATTGGGAAAAAATGATTTTTTTTAAATTTAAAACTAAAAATTTGAAGGTTACTTGGCCCTTTTTAAAAAAAGAAATTGTTTTTTTTGAAAAATTTAAAATCTTTAAATTTTTTTTAAATTTTTTAAATTAAAAAATTTAAAATTTTGGTTTTTTTGTAAAAAAAAATGAAATATTTTAAAATTTTTTGAAAAGAATTGGGAAAAAAATTTTTTAAAAAATTTTAAAAAAAATAAAAAAGTTTTCCCCGATAAATTGAAAAGTTTCTTTAAAATTTTTATGATTTTGTTTTTGAAGAATTTTTTTGAATTTGAAAAATTTTTTAAAATTTAAATTTTTAGGTTGGTTTAAAATTTTAAAAAAAATATAGTGGGTTGCAATTAAACTGTCCAAGTTAGTAGCACTTACTATCAAAGCGAAAATTATAGTAAATAATCACACAGTTTTGCAATTTGTGTAATTATAATCAGTAACGGTATTTACATAAGGGGCACTCGGGGCCAAGTTGCGTTAAAAAGTACATTTGTGTTGAAATTATCTTTATACTATAATAAATAAAATAACTTTTTTTATTATTAAGATTATGTTTAAAAATATTATACACGTTTCAATTTTATCAACAAAATAGTTCTAGTCTCAAATTTTATAAATAACAGCTGCAAAATTCACAGGTTTGAAGACAAAGTAGTGTTTCGCACCAAGTGCGCGTTTAACATAAATATGGGGCGTGAGACTACGTGTCTCAATTTGCTATCATATGTCATCATAACCTTAAAACAAATTTTTGTAAAGTAACCATGTAACATATTTACTTGTACACAGCATAACTAACAGGCAGCACGATTACTTTCGAGCGGCGCTTTTGATATTTTGAAGCATAAAACAGGAAAGAAACGATTAAAATTCAAATAAATATCTCAGCAAAACATTGGTTAACCTGCGCAAGAAAAATGACCGTACTTTATCGCCAATTTATGAAATGCTGCTTTTTGTTAGTTCTGCTATGATACCAGTGTGATACCTGTACTTTGTGGTTAGCTAGCAGAAATTTGTTTTTAGTGTACATTTTCCCTCATATTTATAATTATTAGAGAGTTATTGAGTTATTTACTGTTTCAAAGAACCTTGTTCTAAATTCTAAGGTATTTGGGCCCCACTTGTACAATATAGTCACACATGCTAGTTGGTAGAGTATGATGTGTACAATAATAAAATAAAGGTTTCTACCTCTTATTATATGTATGTGCAAGGAACCTTAACATAAAATTTAAAGTTATACTTTAACACAAGTTTCACTACAGTAACTTATAGCATCGTCGCCGTAAGATGCCCTGGAGAACCTAAAATAAAGAAAGCTATGTATTTGGTCTCTAAATAGTATAAAAAACCAATAACCCTAATCTAAAACTTTTTTAATGAATAAAAGTCTTAATAAAGTTAGGGCCTATTTTCTTACATTATTGTTATATTGCTTTAAAAGTATATCATACTTACAAGGAAGTTTTGACTTTTCTAAATTCTACAGAACAAAAATCTTTGTTTGATACCAGAAACTATCCCAGCATCAACAAGTCGATTCTAGGCAAGTTGTCGCTGCTTGCCTTTATAAATCCTCGTTGCATGAGTTACGTTATTACAGACAAAACGCTTAAAAAAGAAAACTTGATACTGAAAACAATATGATCGTAAATAAAATCGGAGAAACCAACAGTACGAGAACAAAACATAGGTTATGATCATTTGTTTACTCTAACGTGACGTTATTACGAACATCATGGCAGATTGTCGTATTTGGTAGTTTTATTTTATAAAAATATTAATCTCACTTAAAATAATAAATAAAATACTTGTTTTGTAGTTTTTTTTACGTTTCATTATATGGTTATATAGTTTCAGTGTTTTATTTTCACAGTCATCATGCCTGTTAAATATTATACATAGAAAAAATGTAAAAGTTTTTGTATTATTTTCTATTTATATACAGTTAATACTTAGCATTAGTTTTTAAATTAGCAAAACACAAATTATACCTAGCTCTAGCGGCTCACCCTGTAGGTTAAGAGTTTTGGTGCAACGATAAAAATTACTTCTTTTAAAGTCCCTAATAACATATTATGATCATGATATTCTGATAAAAAAGCTTTATCATATGGAAGTTCATGGTGTCTTTCTGGAATGGATCGGATTATATTATCTGGGGAAGAGAGCAAGTTGTTAAACTAAATAATCATCTATCTAGAATTATTAAAGTTACTTCAGGTGTTCCTCAAGGAGCTCACCTTGCTCCAATACTGTTTAATCTCTTTATTAATGATGTGTCCGATTGCTTTCACTATTCTGAATTTGCCCTTTATGCGGATGACCTTAAGAATTATAAAGCCAATTCGTGTCCTGATCATTATGCGTTATTTCAACAAGTCTTAGATTGTTTCCATACTTGGTGCATCCGAAACAAGTTAAAATTAAATGTCCAGAAATGTAAATATATTCAGTTTGGCAGATGTATGGGTATGGTGCCCAGTGAGTTTTCTCTTGATGGTAGGGCTATTGATAAGGTACATATAATTAGGGATCTGGGTGTACTGTTCGCGGTTAACTATCATTTGTACATCATATAGGCCTGTTGCGGTAAGGCACTCAGAATGATTGGTTTTGTTAAAAGAAATACCAAGGATTTCAAAAACATTTTTACTATAAGGACTCTCTATGTTTCTTTGGTCAGGCCACATTTGGAGTATTGCACTGCTGTTTGGTCGCCTTTTTATCAAACACATATCGACAAGATTGAGTCAATTCAGAAAAAAAATTAGGTATGTTGCATATAAAAGTGGCATTCCATCTACAGAGATTGATTTTACCGCTCTACAAAGCAATTTAAATATTGACAGTTTTGCCTCAAGAAGGAGGAAAACTGATATCATGACTGCCCACAGAGTCCTTCATGGTTTGGTTGATTGCCCACAAATTCTGTCTCAACTGAACTTCCATATCCCCAGAAGATCCCTCAGAGTCAAAAGAATATATAATATTTAAACCCAAAGAACAAATTATAAACAGAATAGGGCGATTGATAGAATCATGAGAAATTCAAATGAGCTAAATATAGATCTGTTTCATGTATCTAAGAGCTCTCTTAAAAACAATCTTAGGCATCATTAATGTTTTATTAATTTTTAACTTTCCTAATGCAACTGATTGTGATATATATATTATTATGTGATTATGATATGTACAATTTAGTTTTATATTTCTTTTTTACCATTGTAAAGATTGGGTAATGTCCGTGAAATAAATAAATAAATAAAATAAATATTATTATATATTTGTAAAATTTCACCGGTCGCCAAAAACCCATTAAAAGTGTGCATGGTCATTTTATTTAAATTTAAAAAAAACTTTTATATGTTTCTTTTTAAATAATTTTTACAGATAATAACCTTTGATTGAATACATCGTACGTATTACATACTACCTGTATCCAATCCCAAAATTGACGATAGGTAATATCCGCCAATTTTATATTTGCACACTAAAATATTAATTTGTAGAAGAGCCAATTACTTCAAATGGTACTATTTGAGTTACGGATATGGTAAACAAATAGCAATTTCCGAATTGAGCCGGAATAATAGCTTCTCGCCAAATGTGAAGTAGTTAAATACCATTAGCGCTATTAGATTTTCAACATAAAATTTCTAGAAAGCATTTATATAGCAAGTAAAATTAAATTTGTAATAGTCTAGCCAAAAAGTGTGTTTCCTGCGAAAAATAGTTGGAAAGCTTCGAGAAATATGAGCGATAGCTCATTCGACGCTTAATGCAAAGCTGAAAAATGCGTTTTAAAATTTTTTTCTGCCAATAAAAATTGCAAGTGTTATTAACAAAAAACGAAAAAAGAAAAAAGCCATTTCAATTTTTATTAATAAATTAAGAACCATAAGAAATAGCGGAAATTGCAAAAAAGATCCTGAAAGAAGAGGAAATTTTCGATAAAAAAGTTCCAACTACCAATATCTCCATTATTTCTAATTTTAATTTAACGCTGAAAATGGGCCTCCGCGCGACATTTTTGGTTGCGCGCTCGAAGTAAGTCACACTAAGTATTTTTTTTAGGGTACTAAATATTAATTAAAAAATTTTAAAAAATTATGATATATTTCAGAACACTTTAAAGAATTTATTCCCGTTAAAAATTTAACTTAAAGTTAGTTTTTTAACAAGTTAGACAATTTTCAACCAACAAAATTGTTTCAAACTTGCGTCCTCATTTACATTAAAAAAAATGCTTGTCATATAAATTTTTCGCTTCGTAAAGCCCTTCTTATATACGTACCAAACAATATAACGCCATAAGAGTTATAAAAATTTTAATCCTTTGTTTATAATAATTTTATAACAAAAAATGAAAAATCAAAGTAATATTGTCAAAATTATATTTTTTTTATAATCAAAGCATTAATTTTTTTAAAACTTTTATGGCGTGATCTTGTTAGGTACGTATAAGAAAAGCTCCACGATGCGAAAAATTTATACGACAATTATTTAAAAAATTTTTAATGTACAATAAAGACGAAAGTTCGAAACAATTTTGTTAATTCAGAACTATTGTTTAACTTGTTGAAAAAATACCTTTAAGTTAATTTATAACGAAAATAAATTCTTTAAGTGTTCTGAATACATCATAGTTTTTTTAATTTTTTCAATTAATAATTAATACCCTGAAAAAATCATTTAGTGTAACGTACTCGGTTTTGACACCGAGCGCGCAACCAAAAATGTCGCGCGGAAGCCCATTTTCAGCATTAAATTAAAATTATAAATAATACAGAAAAAACTTTGGGAGTTAAGACTTTTTTATCAGAAGTTTTCTTCTCTTCAAGGATCTTTTTTGCAATTTTCGGTGTCTCTTCTGGCTTTTGAGTTGTTATCAAAATTTTTTTTTTAACTTTTAATTAATTTCCTAATAACAATTGCATTTTTTATTTGCAAAAAAATCCTTAAAATGCCTTTCTCAGATTTGCATTCCGCGTCGAATGAGTTATCGCTTATATTTTTCGAAGCCTTCCATTTTTTGCAGGAAACACACTTCTCGACTAGACTATAAACGAACTACAGAATCAGGGTAAAGTTGTGCAATAAGAAGAATATTTACAATACAGTTTTATACTCTAAATTCAAAAATTAAAGTCCCAATTCAGAGATAAAGTTCATGATTCACAGTTTAATGTCTAAATTGGGAAAAAAATACAACGTGGCCCTTAGACGGTTTCGTTTATTTCCATAAAGCTAATAATTTATACAAGGTGTTACGAGATGAGGGAATATCGTCGTTCTAAGATGCAAATTGCCTAAGTCGCAAAATGGTAGTTTTACAGGAGAGCTTTAAAACTTTTTCAATTTTAATTTAATTAGAAGAAAATAAAATTTTAATATTTTTTTACATCGCTTGTTTTTAAATAAATAAATTGTTAACATTATTTTTATTTTTTTTCTAGTTTTTATTTTTTTACTACAATTTAATGGATATAGGCAATTTGATTATTTACTTTTTGACTATTTTAGGACTTGGGCCATTTTCGTTTAAGAGAAAAACAAATAAACTACTTTGAAAAATACATTTTATTAATAATAACAGTGAGGTTTCTAAACAAAACAACTATATTTAGGATTTTTAGAACTTAACACAGTATTAATATAATAATATTCAAATTTTATAAGTGGGACAAATTGTCGTAGAACGCATGATAGTCTTTATTTAAAGAAAGTTTTAAATCCATTAAATGTTGAAATTTTTGCTTTTGAATTGGTATAGGTGCATCGTAAAGTTGGGGAAGGGCATCATACGATGTAACAGTTTTATTTTTATTCAGTCGACATGGCAAAGGTTTCCATTCTTCTGAGTGGTGAATTTTAAACATGATGGAGCCATCTGGGCTGTATCTCAGTGCTCTTATGTCAGTGACAGCTGCATCTCCTGTGGTCCTTCCGGGTCTTATGGAATTAAGAACTTGCATTTTCTCAAAATTTTTAAAAAATGTGTAGTCTAGGTATTCGACAATATAGGGTTTTGGGTTGAGACGTGCTGATTGGCATACTTCTACATAATCAGCTGGGACGTTAATAATTTTCTTTTTAAGCTTCCTTTCTATACTTGAGTGCATGGCATCGCATTCCATTTGCGTGTGTCCCTTTTCAAGATATTTTTGCTCAATTGTTGTTTTACATTCTTGTGATAAGTTGACAAGGGCGCTTGAGAGCAATGCATTCCTGTTCTGACAGGTGCATCCATCACTATAAAAAATAATCTTGGTTAGAGCTTCATTTTCCTGCATTACATGGTTTCTGACAAAGCTGTACAAGATTGATGTAAAAATGTTGGCTGTCAGTCCCCCTTGTCCCTCGTGCCAAATGTAGCAATACCCATCCTTGGTTTTAAGATTAAAGATTGTAAAGTTGTGGACAACTAGTTTTGTCTTGTAATATAGGGAGGAGACATTGGACTTCGGGCATAATAACACAGACTGCAGATCCATCGTGTATACATTACAACTTTCTGCTTCTTTGTCTTTTTGTTTTTCATTCCGTGCTTCCTCTTTTTTGACTTGATGTTCTTCAAATATATCTTTGCTGATATTTCCTGTTTTAAAGGCTACACACTTGTCGCATTCATCTTTTTTTGGTGAAAATAATGCAATGTTTTGATCTTCAATCATGTTTGTAAAAGATGCAACGGATAATGGTACTAAGTTGTTCTTGTTGCACCATTCGTTTTTATAAAGTCTATAAAGCTCTAATTTGGAGGTCCAAATTGGCTCTAAATAAAGCTTATTAGTAGACTTTCTACAGTAATGTGACTCCATCTTGGGTAAGCTATTTAAAAAAGAAATTAGGCCCTCTTTTTGTTTCTTTATTTTCACCTGCCTGGGATTACTTTCTTTTTGTTCTGCAATATCCTTGGTACTATCAATGTTTTTTTCAAGAAGCCAATAGCCAACTGTTCTTTTTGGTATGCTAAGAGTACTGCAAAACATTGTTTTGCAAACTTTTAGTCTGATACTTTGTTTATTAAGAAAGTATGAGTATGAATACGCTCGTCTTGAGTGCTCTTCTTGTTTTCGATTTCTAGCTCTTTTAGTTGGGCATTTGTTAACCAGTGTAGTAACATAAATTTGCTTCTCAGACCACGAGAGCTTCCAGAAGTGGTCAAAAAGTTTGGCCCTGTCATCTTCTGTTAGTTCCTTGCAATTTAGGCCACTTTTTTCGTCACATTTACATCTATCTCCCACACTCTTCATTTTTTTAACTATCTTATAGTCCCAGTTTCCTTCATTTTTCCGTTTTCCTAAATATTGTTGTCCTGATTGCCTTTTAAGTTTTTCGGAGTTTTTTTTCCATTCATTTTGATTCACTTGACGTCTCTTTCTTCTGCTTCTGCTTTCAATTATTACTTCATTTCCCTGTACTTCACTCTCATCAGCTCTGGGCACAAGGCCGTCATTTTCTTCACTGTCGCATTCAGAGTCGGAAGAATTTGGTTCTTCTTCATGTAGAATATCATAGGTCGGGTCAGCTGGGTCATCATCATTGGTTGTTTGCCCCTCAAAATTTTCATTACTCTCTAAACGAGTCTCACAAGATTCATCGCCACAGTTAGGAAGTTGCTTAGGCAAATCCATTGTTGAAACCTGCACATTTTCGGAACTTTTTTGTAAGTTTTTGACAGCTTCATCAGCCATTTTAAGCAATTCATCATCATTCAATGCAGCTCCAAACTCCGTAAACACGCCGTTTCCATTAATTTCCATCAAAATGTTACTGGAAGGTTCTAGCTCTAAATTTTCTCTTGTTAAACTAACACCAGCAAGGGATAAGATTTTTGATGCTCTGGACTGTGGATCCATTCTGCAAAAAAAATCGAAAATTAATATCCTGAAGACAATACCTACCAACAAATAATTTACGAAAATTAAGAAATATTTGTGTACAGGTGCTTTAAAAGCGTAGCCTTGTTAAAGAAATAGATTGTAAAATCAGTAATTTATTTTTTACTCTAGAATATTTAAAGTCCAATGCAAAGTTCGATTTTAAGTGGTAAAAACATTGACAGTAGAGTACCCGCAAATTTGTACCTAAAAGAAATACAATAACAAAAAGGAACGCACAAATTTGTTCCTAAAAGAAATACAATCTTACATGTCCCCATGTAAAAGATATAAGCAAGTTGCCTATGTGCATTTGTCATTATATCACTTTAGGAAGAAATTTGCCTAACTCCACGCCGATATTAAAACTAGTTAAAACAACAAACATTCATCGAAACTTTAATCTAATCATATTTTAAAACTATTAAAGTGTTGTTAAAGTACTGATTTCAATATTTCAAAAATATTTTTTACTTACCTTTTTAATTTAAAAAAGCACTAAACTTGGAACCACGTTTTGTTTACATGCCACCATTACGGTTTCACTACAAATATGGGACTTAGGCAAAATGCGTATTTATTTTTAAATACAGCGGACTTGGGCAAAATGCGTTTAATGAAATTTTGGCGCGTAAAAGTTAGGTTAGGGATTTAGGCCGTTGTCAAGTCATGGGTTTGTGCGTTTGTCACCAGGTGGCACTAATATCTTTGTTTATACCAAAAATGGACTTAGGCAATTTGCATCTTAGAACGACGATATAGTATATTTAAAGGCAAAAAAAATACGCTTAAACAGTTATTTTTGCCAAAAAAACCTAAAAAATGCTTTTAAATATTAAAAAAGTTATTAAAGTTTTAGATTCTGAGGAACATATCTTTAAAATTTATGGGATGCGTCCAAGAGTAGATGTATTTGACAGATGACAGGCTATACTACTGATTTTCGAAAACAACCAGATGTTATTATTTAAATAAAGGTGATTAGGAATAAATTACATACATTTTCACTTTAATTAATAAGTTACCCTGTTAAGCATTGTGAAATATCTAAAAGATAAATGTCTAATTTTAATAACTCTTTACATTTTATATGGTTTTGATGTTTTTGTTTCTTTAAAGCAGCAACCGATTTGAAGTTAATTGCAATTTAGTTTATTTTTAAGATATTTAATAATAATCTTTAGTCCATCCAGAAGCCCGCTCAGGTTAACAATCGACTGTGCGGACACAATGCTTTGCTCTGGTAGGGGGACAAAGGTAGTTTCATTAAAAAAAAAACATTTGCAATTTTTAAATAATTAAAAATTTATTTTAATATTGGCTTAATTTTTTTTTAGTGGCACATTGATGGCTTACTTATTGGTCCAGTAACTGAAGACTGGAAAGTACCCAAAGCTGTAAATAAATCTGCACAGTTTTAATTTGTGCTGCAATTCTTAGGTCTTCGTGGATGCTTTCAAGGAAAAAAAAGTTTATCACGATTCCCACGTGGAAATCCGCTGAAAATGGCCCCCCAAAGCCCTAAAAATAAGTTTCCCTCGAATATCTGCCAAAATATACGAATTAGAGAATTTTTGTTCGAACAAAAAATAAAGATCACTTTGAAATATACATTACCATTTTTTTTCGCAACACCAATATTTTTCGCAAAAACGGCCGTCGAAAAATCCATAATATTCTACAGTGGATAGATGTGGTTGTTTCTTACCGCGTGTCACTAGTGTAATAAATTTCCCTGATTTTTGAAAAATTATTTCACTTTATTAAAAAAAATACATTTAGAAACTAGACACTCAATGTGCGTTGAAAAGCATTTCAATAGATGACGAGTTTTTGATTCGCGTTTATTTAACAGATTTTCTAGAACTCCAGAAACGGCTAAAAACGCAGATTGGCAAAACAATTTTTTATCAAAACGTAAAAAAATGGTAAAGGAAATTTTCTGGGATCATTGAACACTTGCAGATAGGTCTCATCATAAGAAAGAAATGTTATAACAATCCATTTTTTCAAAAAATATCAAAAAATTTAATGAGATACTCTCAAAATATTGTAAAAAAAAACTTTGATCGCTTTTTTTAATATTCTAAAAAATCAGAATGGACCCAAACTCATATGCAATGGTGGGTTACGGGTTTTCCCATTCTGATGAAATTTGAATATTTAAAAAATATACGTAATGTATGTAATGAGGAGACTTTTGGGTCCCGTTAACTCAAAAACCATAAATTTTTATAAAAAAAAATATGGGAACCATTTTTGTAGATTACAAGGCGATCTTTATTTTTTGTTTTAAAAAAAGTTCTCCAATTTCATATTTTGGCAGATATTAGCGGGAAACCCATTTTAGGGCCTTGAGGGGCCATTTGCAGCCTTTTCCCACCTGTTAATGTTAATAAACTTGTTTTCGCCCCGGCATCCTCGAAGACCTAAGAATCTCTTTACAAGGGAAAACTGTACAGTTTATTTATAACTTTGTCCCCCTTTATTTACTGGACTAGGTATATAGTTAACTATTTTTATTGTTTTGTGTTCTAAAATATACGTGTGTGGTGCAATTTTAAGTTTTCTCGTTTTTTAAGATGATTTTAGAACTTTTCATTCCTTACATTTATAAGTTTTTGTTTTCTTCTGGATCTGATAATGTCCTAAAGGCCGGTCCAGACACAACGTCTTATCAAACGATTTATCGAATCAGACAAGTCCTATCAAGTAAAACGGCGCGTGTGGACCACAAAACGTACGTCTTGCATGATCGAAATAAGGTTGTACGATAAATCGAAAATTTGAAGAGCGGGGCATCATTTTATGAAAATTAATTCGACAAGTTGAAGCGTGTGGCAAACTTCCGTTTTATTGGAAATTGTTTTAGTATATTTTCGTATTATCCCCTACTTGTTGCTTTGTGTATGCATATTTAAATATTTTTTTGCATTTAAAAAATTTTAAAAACCATATGTCTGATCTTCGTCAGTTTCCCGCAATTTTACCCGAATTTTTTGAACTCTATCATAGTTTTCCTTTTTTGGGCAAGTTAAAGTCCCGGAAGTGTGGAATAAGAAGCCCCCATATAAAAAATGTTTTAAAAATAAAGGTTGTGAAGCGGAAAAAAGGGAAAAATTTTCCAAAAAAAAATTTAAATTTTTCCCCCGTTTACAAAAAAACCCCAAAAAAAAAGAAACCCCTAAAGGGTTTGGGGAAGATGATATCTACAAACCGACGTTATAGTATTTTAATTTGCTTAGTTTCTGATGCCCCTATCAAATAAAAGTCGACAAACACTATGATGATGAACATCAAGAGGAAAGCGAAAAAGAGGTAAGTAATATATATTTATTAATAAAAAAGTAAATCCTATAGGTATCCAAAGCATTTTATTTTAAAAAATTTTTTAAACTCTCTTTTTATAACATGTAATACAAACTATGAACTACTGAAAAACTAAATTATCTTGCCATGGGATGAGCCCTCATTGTTAAAATACCACAGAACTTTTCTCTAACTTTTTTGCATTTTAAAAATTTTACCTCTTCTTCCTCTTTGAAGGTCACTTAAAAAAGGATCCACCTTTCTCCTAACTCAAAGAAAAACTGCAGTAATATTTTCTTATCCATACTTTCTGGGGGGGTGTAATTTTGTGGAGATTTCTTCGAAGAAAATTATGTTGCACAACATGTCAAAACAACCTTGTCAATGCTTTCTATCTTCAAATTTATAGCAGTGTGGAAAACTCGAAATCGGGACGCTAAAATCCGAAATTTTTCAATAGTCCTTCGGGCTCTGGATAACCGGTAGTTAAAAATTTTTCGTTCTTTTTGAGTGTTTCCATACTATATGGCTTGATAAGATCGGAACGCTTTAAAAAAGGCCTCATACCAATAAACGTATATCCAAGAATTTCGTTCGTTGGGCATAGTTTGGGGGAATTAGGAAGTTTTAGATCATTATTGACTAGTTTTTCATAAAATGTGGTATTAGCAATTACTCCACCATCAGAGATTCAATTTGTCCCCAAATCGCAGTAGAAAAACTGCAGTTCGCATTAGCTATTGCCATAAGAACTATGCTATGCGTCTTTTTTGTTAAAGAAAATGACCCTTTTTCCCCCTTAGGAGGAACAATTCTAATACTTGCCATCAATACTCCCCCAAAAAAGGGGGAAAAATTTCCTTTTTTTTTAAAATCGGCGCTATTTGTAACCAATCCTGTTTTTTTTTGGGAAAAAAAAACAAAAAAAAAACATTATTTTTACCTTTTTAGTAACTAGTAAAAACATGTTCTTATCGTCTAGTTAATTTTAGCTATAAAATTTTTTAAAAAATGGAACTTTAAATGAGTTAATGGAATTTTGTTCTGCATAAAAAAATGCTTCAATTTTTTTATACATTTTTTTTTCGGTTGTTTTTTTTTTTCCTTATAAAATTTAATTTTTATTGTTTCAGGTTGACTTAGAATATCAGAGTTTTCCTTAAACCCTCTCCGTCGGCCATCTACTCCGACTAGTGATACCGCTACCAATGCCTTCTACCTCCCCCGGGCTTTAAATCGCAAAAGAAGGCGGCCTCAAATAACAATGAAACAGCCAAAATTTGTTAAAATTAGTAAAAAATTGGAATTATTCAGGAAGATTCACATACGATTTGGAAAAAATTGCTGATAGACTTCGAGCAATCCATCCTGATCAACTTAAGTTTGCAATGAACTTATCCCCTTGATGTTTTATTTGAGGCGGATATATTATGTTAAAATAATTTTCCCCAAAATTTTTAAAAATGAAGATCAACACCCTCCTCCTCAACAGTCTCAACGAGAAACGAACGAAACACTTTAAGCAATATGTGCCACATTGTGTCCCCAAATACCGAACCAAAGGGGAAAAATTTCCCCAAACAAGGCTGGCTCAAGGGTATTACGCAGCAAAATGGGCCCAAAAAACCCGCTGCCCCCAGCTCCCAAAAAATTCATAATGCCCCCCGGGGGGAAACCCCAAACCACAAATTTAACTTTTTCCAATATTGAACAGAACCCCTGCTTCACGTCATTCCAAAACCCAAACCCAAACACCAAAAAGGGGCATTTTTTTTATCAGCTCCCGCAATTTTCACAACAAACGAGCCGAAGAACATCACTCACTACTTGAGATTGGGCCCCAAAAATCACTGTAACAGACGACCAAACCCCCTTTTTTCAAAAAGGGGCACAGATTCTAAAAAAAATATTGTTCAGTTTTTTAAAAAAATTTAAAAAATGAGGTGTTTAAAAAAAAAGAAATATGTTATCACTAAAAAAAATTTTAGGTTGTGTTTATGTTTTATTTTAGAAGACGTTTTTATTTTTTACTTTTTTTTCTTCAATAATGTTTAGTTTTTTTTAATAAAAATATATTCTCAAATCACCTTTAGGTAGTCTTTTTTTAAAACCCCCCTTTGATAAGGGGGGTTTCCTTTTTTTAGTGATTGTTGGAAAATGTTTGGGGGTAAACCAAATCTTTTTTAGCTTCTTTTTTTGCAAAAAATCTTAACGTGGCACTAAAATCTCTCATGAGCTGAAATGGCTTTTTTCATACAGGTTTTTGCCTTTTAAATAAGGGTAACATATTTTTTAAAAAATTGGGGGGGTTTCAGTGTCCATCCTCAGGTAAAATTTCCCTCATCTGGTTCAAGTTCCCTAATAATCTGACATGAGAAAAAATTTTCTTTTTCAACCATCCCCTCGGGCCCTCTTAATCTTCCCATTTTTTTTTTTTTTTCTGCCTTTTTTTTCAATGCAAATAGCAAAAAGGGCCCAAAAAAGCGCTTCTTCCCC
Source organism: Listronotus oregonensis (assembly GCA_019359885.1). Taxonomy (NCBI): domain Eukaryota; kingdom Metazoa; phylum Arthropoda; class Insecta; order Coleoptera; family Curculionidae; genus Listronotus; species Listronotus oregonensis. The sequence goes on from JAHBCN010013949.1 coordinate 22,122, forward strand.
CACCCAAAAAATTAAACTAAAAAATTTTTTCCCATTAGATGGAAACGTGTGGGGCGCTATCTTTTGTCTTTTTTTGAAAATTTTTTTCACGTTTTTTTGTTTGGAAAAAATTGTGTCTGGGGGCCTTAAAGTTAAATACTCATCCAATTTTTTTTTTAAAATTTTTTTTGGGCAAAAACCATAACTAAAGGGTTTTTTCCCAAATTTAAAAATTTTAAACCCTTTTTTTTTAAGAAACAACTGCTATCTATTTTCAACAAAAAACCCCTTTTAAAAAGCAACCTATTTAGCATAAATATCCCCAACGCACATGTTCAACAGCCCGTATAGATTACACGCTTTATATGGAACATCACCCTTCCCATTCATTGCAAAAAAAAAAACAGAATAACAAAAATTCCCAAAAATTATTTAAGTTTCAACAACAAATATATCATTATAAAAGTTTTTTTTTTTTTATACATTCATTTAACCCCAAAAAACAAAAAAAATTTACTAAAAAATAATTTTCCCAATAAAATTTTTTTAAAAAAAAACTTCGAAAAAACCCCATTTTAAAACCCAAAAAAAATCGTTTGGAAAAAACTCGGGGATCGGTAAACTAATTAACAAAACAAAAATTTAAATTTTGTTTTTTTTTGCCCATTAGAAAAAATGGGGTAAATAACTAAAATTATTATTTAATGGGTCTTTTTTTTAAAAAAAAAAGGATCAAAAATTTTTTTGGGCAAGATTTTAAATTTTTTTTTTCTTTTTTGCAAAAAAAAATTTAAAAAAAAATAAATTAAATTGCTAATGGAATGGCAATTAAAATGTCTAAACTAACATTCAAAAAATGGGCTTTTTTTTCCCTATGGGATAAAAAAATTAAACGAACCATATTAATAATAAATAAGTAATAAATAATTATTTCCTTTTAACGAATTTAAATTTCTTAAATATAATATGAGTTTTAAAACACTGACATTGTTTCATACTAATAGTGTGAAAGCTAGAGGGGGTAAAAAAATTATTGCTTGCCTTTTTATTGTATTAAATTTCGTTAGGGATGTGTTTTCTAATAAAAAAATGATGAGTCAAAACGCGCGGGCGTAGCAAAAATATAAACCTCAATAAGAAGCGACATAAAGTTCCCAATAGCATTGGTTATATGGGGAAAAAAATTTCTGACGTCACGTGTAGACGAAATGACACTTAAACAGCTTGGGGGTACACTGAGAGAAATATAAACGGAAAAAATTCAGTTTTACGCGGAAAAAATTTATATGTTTAAATATCATTGCAGTCTGGAAAAACGTCCCTTTCAAGGGGTTTTTTTTTAGTCTTTTTAGGGTTGGTTATTCTCAAAAAAAATTAGATTTTTTGAAAAAAAAAGTTTTGGGGGAAAACGATGTTTACAGGGGGTTAAATGTTGCAATTTTTTTTTAAAAAAAAAAATATTA
>JAHBCN010013950.1:0-23476 GCA_019359885.1 Listronotus oregonensis
CTAGAGGGCCCTTTACCGAAACATAACATTAATTTCCTTTATAACTTTTTTATTTCAACAGATATCTTCAAACGAGTAAACATGTTAGAGGTAATTATAAATTTAAAAAAAAAGTTCTCCGGGATTTACCGTTCAGCCAGAAAATCGACTTCAAAGTTTTTATGCTTTTTGAAATCAGAAATATACATAATTTAACTTTACCCACAACGGTCCCTTTTTAAATTAACATTATCTTTGTTTTACTCTGTTAAGTCAATCTCAGTTTTTTTTGATTTAAAAATTAAAAAAAAAAAATTATTTTTACATCCCATTTTTTGGTAATGGTGAAGATTTGAAATTTTTTGTCAATAACTTTTTTTAGCATTTTTTTCCAAAGAATCACTACCTTATGTTTCCTGATGTTGTTTCCGAAAAACCCTGTATAGAAAACTTTTTTTAAAGTTTTTTTTCATTCTGTTATTTTTTTTTTTGCACAGTATTTTAAGTTATTACAATAAAATGATAAAGAATTTATATATATATATATATATATATATATATATATATATATATATATATATATATATATATATATATATATATATATATATATATATATATATATATATATTTTAAAATAAAAAAATAAATAATTAAACAAAATACCTACTAAACATTACCAACAATAGCAAATTATAAAATGAAAACATACAAAATATATAATTAGGTATTATTTTTAAAAACTAAACAATTAAAGTTGTTATGCTAAAATATATTTTTCAAAGAAGTTAAAGTCCTTAAAGAATTTTTCATGTGTCCTTTTTTAGCTACGTGAAGAGTTGGTAACCCTAGTTGCCACGACTCATTAAATTTATAACAATATGCCCATATGGATCACAATTTTGACAAAACAATTATTTTTTAGTTATTCTACAAGTGCAAAATCTTCTGCCGTAAATGCACAACCTTTTGTGGTGCATTCTATGCATGGTTCCTTAGCAGTTGCTCATAATGGGGAATTGGTGAATGCAGCAGCATTAAGGAAACAGGTAATAATTACATAAATGGCGTACCATTAGTTGTATACCCATTTTATACGATTCTACAACTAAAAATTTTAAAAAAATTGTATAAACACACATGGACGTATTTTTGCTTTGCCTTAATAAATTGAATTGGCAGTTATTCTGTGCCTTTAGAAATCAAGTAGCAGGTTGCACTAAGCCTCACTTAGAGACGGCTAACAATTTAAAGTTTTTATGCATTGACGAGCCTTTTTATTCCTATGAAGCGTCAGTTTTTACAGTTTTTGTTTTATTGCCTGGAACGCCAGAGCTGTCAAAACTTGAAGTACTGCAAGTAAAATTTTCAAAGTACTTTTTTACTTCAAGTTTTTTTACTTCAAGTATTTTTTATTAGGAGGTACTTGTACTTGTACTTGATTAGTTTTTATGAAAATACTTCGATTTTTACTTGATTTGACCAATTAAATTAATTGAAGTATTTATTTAAGTACTTGAAGTATTATGATGTACTTGAAGTAAAAAAAAGTACTTTAAGTAAAAAAAAGTACTTTAAGTAAAGAAAGTACTTCAAGTAAATAAAAAGTACTTGAAGTAAAAAATCAACCAAGTACTTGAATTTACACCTTAGATAATCGAAAACAAGTTAAAACAAGAAATACGCGCAACCGCTGCTGTTTCTATTGTATTGCATTACAGCGCTCATTTGAATTGGATCCAACAGCAAGACAAGTGTAACAAGTGTAAAATCCTTTATTTTGATACCCAATTTGTTATATTTATTAATGATTACTAAAGCCATTTTTCATGACAATTTTATTATCGAACGCATTCAAACGAAACATTTTCCAAATCACTCCCGAAAATGTCAAAAACGGGACAGTTCAAGAATATTCTATTGGTGCGATTTGACGTTTGACGGAGCGGTTTTCCAACTATTTGATTGTAAAGCGTTCTTATTACCTTCATTTGAACGAAAACCCCCGTATTTTAGTAGGCAACTTCTACAAAATCTCCACTACTAAAATGGAAACGACATCAAAAGAAGTGAAGTTGTTCTGACTTGATTTTGTGTTGATGGGAAATTGAAATATGTCCCAAGAATAGGTTTTGGGTGCAACCCCGCTGTAGGCACCCATATGAAAACACTCGCTTTTTTACAATTTTAAAGGATGCCAACGGGTGCCAACGCCAACCCGTTGGCAACCACAAGGAAAAAACCCATTTTGGGAAAAACCAATATTTCCTATAATAGTTTAAGGCCCAAGCGCTCACCCAAGTACAGCACTGTAGGCCGTTCCAAAAAAATTTACATACAAAATTTTACATTATTTTGGACATCGGATGCATCAGATCCCAACTTAAAACGGGACACTTAGCAACCCTACTTGTTTTCCTAACTAGTTTTTACCGACTGGTTCTTTTCCAATGACGTAGCGCTCAGTCCTTAAAGCTTTTAGGAGTTGTTGGAAAACCCCGTTTTGAGGAATAAACCCTCTAACTTCCTTACAAAAAATACTACTCAAGTATAATTTGTATTACTTCAAAGTACTTTTATGTAATTTAAAAAACTTTGGTTTACTTCAAGTACTTTTTTGTACTTCAAAATACTTTTTTTTTACTTCAAGTACTTTGGTTTTTCTTCAACTTTGGTTTTTCAAGTACTTGGATTTACTTCAAGTAAAATATTGGTTGGTACTTCTCTTTTTAATTTACTTGAAAATGCAAGTACATTTTAATAAATACTTGGTACTTGTAGTAACTTGAAGTAATTTTTTAAAAATCAAAAACTTTAATTTCACAGCTTATTTAACTTGTACTTGAAGTACTATTTTAGGGTACTTTGACAGCTCTGTGGGACGCTCAGTAAAAGTTGTAAGTAAGTTTTTTAAAAGATGGAAAATAAAATTACCGATACAAAACAAAGTAAAAACAGTAGTATATACTAAAATATTTTGTTTCTTGCTGAAAAAATTGTTATAGAAAAATTTAAATGTGCAACATGTAAGAAAAGCACAGATACGTTAGTAGGAGACCTGGTAGACATTTTAGAGTAGGTATTTAAGGCGCTAGATAACTTGTACTGGGTGTCCAAATAAGAAAGGACGCCGACTGTATCCCAGAAACTATGTATCGCACATCATTGAGGAAAATTATTTTTAGTAATTTAATGGCCAAAGAACTAGCTGGAAATTATTTTCAAGTTTTTAAAACTACCGCGAGATGGCGCAACTGCAACGGCAAATTAAAAAAACCACCAACTATAGGGCGTTGTTGATGGAAAACTCGGTTTTTTAGGATTTTCTCGAGGAAGTTAAATACGACGATATTTTTTAGTGTAGGTTTAAAAGAAAAAAAATACCTACACTTCGGCGAAAACCGCGTTTTGATATTTGCATCCATTTTCGAGTTATTTCTAAGTAAGCTGTTTTTTATGATAAATAATATTAAGATTTTATCAAAAGAGTCTTTGTAACAAAGTAAAAGAATAAACTGTACAGTAAAAACTAAAAAACTATTTTAAAGTTTGTATTGTATCCACTAGAGAACAGAATGAAGAATCCAAAACATAGAAATGCCATGATAGGGGCTAGCATGTTATATTACTTCTTTTTGGAATCCTTATTTTTCCAATAAGGAAAAACCTATTTAAAAATTAAATTGGACTGACAACTGTCGTTTTCCAACCTTTTGTTCTTGTTTTTATTTCTAAACCTACTTGACTAATATTTAAATTAGAGTTAATAAATGCTCCAATCACGGAATTTTTATGTTTTCCGATTCTGTTCTTTAGTGGATACAATACAAACTTTAAAACAGTTTCCAGTACTTTTTTTTTACTTTCCAGTAATTTTTTTTTGCCCCTGTCACAAAGACTATTTTGATTAATTGCACTGACCAACATTCTAAAACTTTTTTGCCTCCCTGGAATGATTGTGGCTGGATTTTATATATTTTGGCCTGCTGAATCCAGATCTGGCTTCAGATTTTCGATATCAGCCTTCAATAATGGGGGAGAGACACATGTTTTGATATTAAGCAAAAATTCAATAAAAACTCACTTTAATACTGATTTATTAATTTAAAAAATAAAAAGGTATGATACATTTTAGTAACAGTTAATTTATGTTCAGTATAAACATTTCCAAGTGTTATTTTATTTTAATATTCATTTCCTTGAACTCTTCCTTTTATAAGAAAGACTGGATGTGTCTCGTATTAGGGTCCAGCAATAGTCGGCTAACACATTCGGGCTCCACTTTCCAGTATATCTTTTCTCTATCGATGCGATGTCTTGGTGAAATCGTTCCCCATGCTCGTCCGATATAGCTCCTAGATTTTCAGGAAAAAAAGTCCAAATGGGAATGGAGAAAGTGAAGTTTTAGGGACATGTTGCATTTTAAAATATGATAGGCCGTGAGCAGTTCTTCCACGAGTTCACGATAATTTTCTGACTTGGTGTTTCCAAGAAAATTTTTGCAAACACTTTCAAATGCATTCCATGCCCGTCTTTCATGGTCACTTAAAATGTCCGTGAAGTTGGCATCTTTAAAGAGTTGCCTAATTTGGGGACCAACAAAAATTCCTTCTTTAATTTTGGCTTCACTTATATGTGGAAATTTCTCTTTAAATAGTTGAAAGCATTTCCGTTTTTATCCAGTGCTTTTACAAAATTTTTGATCAATCCTAACTTTATGTGAAGTGGAGGTAAATATATTTTTTCTTTCTGAACTAACGGTTCTCGGGTCAAATTTTTAACTCCAACCTATTTTTTCACGTTGAGGCCAAACCTTTATTTTATAATGTTTGTCTCTTTTTCACGGCTGTCCCACTCACACAAAAAGCAGCAGTATTTTGTGTATCCTGACTGCAGTCCTGTCAATAACGCTACCACTTTCAAATCTGCACATATATTCCATTTGTGATCTTCGTACTTTATACATCTGAGTATCATCTTCAGATTGTCATATGTTTCTTTCATATTTACCGAATGAGCTATAGGAACGGATGGATGTTCATTTCCATTATAAAGTAAAACAGCTTTTAGACTTGTTTTAGACGAATCTATGAATAGTCTCCATTTATCGGGCGTATATGGTAAGTTCAGTTCGACCATTAGGCCAGGAATATCATGGCAAAATACTAAATCACCGTCCGCTGCAAAAAAATTTGTGAGAGTAGATTCCCTTTTTTCTGTAGATGGACACCTTAACTCCTTTTTCCAAGAGGTTCCACTGCTGCAGGCGGGATCCGAGAAGTTCCGCTTTTGTTTTCGGGAGGTCCAAGTCACGAACAAGGTCATTCAATTCACCTTGAGTGATTAAATGAGGTGTATCGGGCAAATCAATGGAACTAGGGATGTAGCTTGGTCCGGCTTCTGGCGAAGTACTTCGAGAGTCTGATTCCGAATCAAGCGTGTAACTCTCAGGTGGTTGGGGAATGGGTAATGAATTGTCATGGGGTACTGGTCGCATTGCAGACGGAACATTAGGGGTACTGAATGCTACGCTTAGTTTTGCTAGTAATTCCTTTGATATTCGTCATGCAAAAATAACAATCATCTACGTGATTACGAGGTTCCCTCCAAACCATTGGAACTGCAAATGGCATAGATTTATGCGTACCTTTTAGCCATCCGTCAATGTTCTCGAACACGAACTGCAACACACTTTTGGGGCCCAGGACTTATCTTGATCGCCAACTTTACATCCAAAGTACAGTTCATAAGCCTTTTACTAGTGAAGATATCGGTTTTTGGTACGCCTTCGGGGTTTAACTTCGCCACAAATATAACAGAATTTATCAGCTTTATTAACACAAATTCGCGTCGACATTTTTCTTACACGTAGATCTATCTAATCGAAAAATCAACAGATGTTTACTAAATGATTATAAAATAACGACTAAAGGGATATTTCAAGCATAGATCCACCTACCTGTCCATAATAATGGGTCCCTTTTAAATTACCCTTTTACTAGACCCTTCCGAGAAATCTGAGGCTAATAAAAACATTTTGAGGGTTAGTTGTATATTAGTATAAGTCCAAATATTACAAATCACACGATTTTTTATGGGAGGATTTTTCTGTTAGACGGTGTTGTTAGTATTATTTATCATTTGGACAAACAAGGTTACTTTGAAATAGCTCTAAAACGAATGTAGATATCAAAACGCGGTTTTTGCCAGAGTATAGGTATTTTCCTCCTCTTCTTAATCTACAATAAAAAATCATATCGTCGCATTTAACTTTTTTGAGAAAATCTCGAAAAACCGAGTTTTTCTTAAACAACGCCCTCTAGTTGGTGAACTACAAATAAGCCGACACCGAAAAGGACGACATTTAAAAGAGCTATAAAATTTTCTTTCAAACGAGTATCCACTTAAACCACTTTCGATAAAAAATGTGGGAGATAGAATATTTGAAAGTTGCATTATTCTTCCCCCACCCTTATTATTGAAAATACGACAAGAAATCCCTAACCAACGTGATGCAAAATTGGTTGGAGTTTTTGCTGATGTTATCAAAGTAGTATCTAGTGCGAGCTTATTTTGGAGAAAAAACAGGTGTTTTATTTTACCGTTGTGGTTGCGCCATCTTGCGTTAGTTTTAGAAACTTAAAAATAATTTGCAGCTATTTCTCTTAAGCATTTTTACTAAAAACATTCTTTCCTCGACGCTGTTCGATAAATAGTTTCCGAGAAAAAGCCGCCGTCCTTTCTTATTTGGACATCCGGTGCCCGGTCCACAAGGTGGTTACTTCACATTTTCTTTATAATAGGTGGAAAGCCACAAATATGGACTAATCCTCATTGGATTACTTTATTCAGAGTAACAATTTTTGTAAATTAATAACACTGACCAACATTCTAAAACTTTTTTTGCCTCCCTGGAATGATTGTGGCTGGATTTTATATATTTTGGCCTGCTGAATCCAGATCTGGCTTCAGATTTTCGATATCAGCCTTCAATAATGAGGGAGAGACACATGTTTTGATATTAAGCAAAATTCAATAAAAACTCACTTTAATACTGATTTATTAATTTAAAAAATAAAAAGGTATGATACATTTTAATAACAGTTAATTTATGTTCAGTATAAACATTTTCAAGTGTTATTTTATTTTAATATTCATTTCCTTGAACTCTTCCTTTTATAAGAAAGACTGGATGTGTCTCGTATTAGGGTCCAGCAATAGTCGGCTAACATATTCGGGCTCCACTTTCCAGTATATCTTTTCTCTATCGATGCGATGTCTTGGTGAAATCGTTCCCCATGCTCGTCCGATATAGCTCCTAGATTTTCAGGAAAAAGTCCAAATGGGAATGGAGAAAGTGAAGTTTTAGGGACATGTTGCATTTTAAAATATGATAGGCCGTGAGCAGTTCTTCCACGAGTTCACGATAATTTTCTGACTTGGTGTTTCCAAGAAAATTTTTGCAAACACTTTCAAATGCATTCCATGCCCGTCTTTCATGGTCACTTAAAATGTCCGTGAAGTTGGCATCTTTAAAGAGTTGCCTAATTTGGGGACCAACAAAAATTCCTTCTTTAATTTTGGCTTCACTTATACGTGGAAATTTCTCTTTTTAAAAAGTTGAAAGCATTTCCGTTTTTATCCAGTGCTTTTACAAAATTTTTGATCAATCCTAACTTTATGTGAAGTGGAGGTAAATATATTTTTTCTTTCTGAACTAACGGTTCTCGGGTCAAATTTTTAACTCCAACTTCTATTTTTCACGTGGAGGCCAAACCTTTATTTTATAATGTTTGTCTCTTGCACGGCTGTCCCACTCACACAAAAAGCAGCAGTATTTTGTGTATCCTGACTGCAGTCCTGTCAATAACGCTACCACTTTCAAATCTGCACATATATTCCATTTGTGATCTTCGTACTTTATACATCTGAGTATCATCTTCAGATTGTCATATGTTTCTTTCATATTTACCGAATGAGCTATAGGAACGGATGGATGTTCATTTCCATTATAAAGTAAAACAGCTTTTAGACTTGTTTTAGACGAATCTATGAATAGTCTCCATTTATCGGGCGTATATGGTAAGTTCAGTTCGACCATTAGGCCAGGAATATCATGGCAAAATACTAAATCACCGTCCGCTGCAAAAAAATTTGTGAGAGTAGATTCCCTTTTTCTGTAGATGGACACCTTAACTCCTTTTTCCAAGAGGTTCCACTGCTGCAGGCGGGATCCGAGAAGTTCCGCTTTTGTTTTCGGGAGGTCCAAGTCACGAACAAGGTCATTCAATTCACCTTGAGTGATTAAATGAGGTGTATCGGGCAAATCAATGGAACTAGGGATGTAGCTTGGTCCGGCTTCTGGCGAAGTACTTCGAGAGTCTGATTCCGAATCAAGCGTGTAACTCTCAGGTGGTTGGGGAATGGGTAATGAATTGTCATGGGGTACTGGTCGCATTGCAGACGGAACATTGGGATACTGAATGCTACGCTTAGTTTTGCTAGTAATTCCTTTGATATTCGTCATGCAAAAATAACAATCATCTACGTGATTACGAGGTTCCCTCCAAACCATTGGAACTGCAAATGGCATAGATTTATGCGTACCTTTTAGCCAACTGCAACACACTTTTGGGGCCCAGGACTTATCTTGATCGCCAACTTTACATCCAAAGTACAGTTCATAAGCCTTTTTTACTAGTGAAGATATCGGTTTTTGGTACGCCTTCGCGGTAACTTCGCCACAAATATAACAGAATTTATCAGCTTTATTAACACAAATTCGCGTCGACATTTTTCTTACACGTAGATCTATCTAATCGAAAAAACAACAGATGTTTACTAAATGATTATAAAATAACGACTAAAGGGATATTTCAAGCATAGATCCACCTACCTGTCCATAATAATGGGTCGCCCATTTATTACCCCTCTACTAGACCCTTCCGAGAAATCTGAGGCTAATAAAAACATTTGAGGGTTAGTTGTATATTAGTATAAGTCCAAATATTACAAATCACACGATTTTTTTATAGGGAGGATTTTTCTGTTAGACAGTGTTAATTTTTTTTGAAAAAGCCACCAGTGACTTTGCGGAAAAAATTAGATGTTTCGTAATAAAATTTTGCATGAACTGGCGCTTTTTTTAAACAGTGACTTTATAAATCCTCAACAAGATCCACTTGCTTGGTGGCAAGAAGAGAAACCATTATTACCTGAATTAGTCCCTTATTTATTATTTTTGAACAAAAACTTGCCAAGAAATATATTTTTATCAACGTTGTACCCTAAATACTTATTTTGTTTTCTTTACGTAGTTTATATTAAATGTTTCTAATAAAAAGGTATATTTATTTTAAATGGAAGGTTAAATTGAACCTGACAAACCTAAATTTAAAACATTCAATTATCGCAAATTATTAGGAAATTAGAAATTTTCAAATTAGTAGAAATTATGACAAAAACAAACATTTTGAATTATTCTAAATTTTTTAAATTGTTCGATAATTTATTGAAAAATTCAAAAATACAAATTATTTGATTTAAAATTTTAATCGACTTATAATATTTGATTCGGTTCAAAGAATTCGTTTAACTCGAATTATTTTCACACCCCCAATACAGAAGAATTTCTTTAAATTTTTAAAAAAGGGCGGGGACGTACTTGCTTATAATACAATCTTAATTTAATCGTTTTTGCTTTTTATATAAGCCCTGTTTTGTTCGAAACCCACGAGCCCCTACTGTTAATTCCCAAATTAGAAGCGAAAATAAAAATTTAATTTTTATCCTCATTCATCACAAAGGTAATATTTTCCCATTCGGTTTGTCCGCCCGCATTAAGCATTTAATTTTAAACTTAACTTTCAGCTTTTAAAAGCATTTGCAATAACTTATTTATAACCAACTGAATAATTTTACCAAAAATTTATCCCCAACTGTGCTTATACTATACAAGGATAAATTATAAATTTTAGTTCCAGCATGTATTACAGAAACTTGCTTTAACCATGTAATAATTCATAATGGCAAAACAAAACGATTCGAAGAAAACTTTATATCCATTTATTTTATTACCACGCCCCAAATTAATTACACAATCTAAGTTTTAGTTAAAAAGGTCATATTATTAGTTGCTTATCCCTAGAACGATAAGTTATACAGGGTGATAAACGTTAAGTGTCCCATTAAAAGTTCGAACAAAAAACTTTTTTAAATTTGGGGGTCATAAAAGGGTAGCTCATTATAAAAATATTTTAGCAAGTGCAGCGTTGCCAGATCTAACCGAAACCAATGTCAACATTGAATTTTTTAAAACGAACACCACTTTTTTTATTTATTCTACAATAAATTCTAGGTAATTTTTGTTAAATCCCTATCCTATATTTCCGTTTTTAAAAAATTAATTACTATTTTTTTTAAAAACATCATGTAAAATGGTTTAAATTTTGTTAATCATAATACTAAAATTTTTTTTTGGGGTTAGAAAATGCATGTATTTAATTGATCTATTGTTATAATGCATGTAGATCTTTTAAATACATGCATTGTTAACCCCAAAAAATTTCTAGTATCAGTTTGATTAGGCACTAAATATAAACCTTTTTACATGGTGATGTTTCTTAAAAAAATATAATTAATATTTTCTTAAAAAGGGTTACATAGGTATGGGAAATGTAACTCCAAGGTGTAGAATCGAAAATGATAAAAGTGGATTCATTAAAATTACAGTATTTCCAGGTTAGATCGGCATCACTTCCCAAAAATTTTTTAAATTAGCTTATCATCTTTAAGACCAGTCCCAAATTTCAAAAAGTTCGTTTTTTTTTTTCAAAAACTAATAGGACATAATATCGCTGTATAGTGGAGATTTGAGCCCCCTTTTTGGGAAAAAAAGAATTTTGGATTTAAAAATTAAATTCGTTTTAAAAAGGGGAAAAATTAAAAACTTATAGTATAAATTTTTAAAAAAAATATTACCAGAAAATTTAAAACCCAAGTGGAGGAAAAATGAAACTTAATAGTAAAAAGGGGTTAAAACAAATATTTGCGAATTGAAAAAAGTGGAGGAACCGAAAAGACATATTATATGAAGTTGCCTTTGCCACATCGAAACCCCGGAAACCCTTCCCCCCAGGTTGGGGGGGCCCCAATGAACACCGTGTTCAAGGGTTTGCTTGGAATTCACTAAACTGTGGGTCCCGTCTATGGGTAGTTTAAACGTAGTAGTTATTTATATAAAGCCCGTGGTAGCACTACCGCGTTGTCTAAAAGGTGTCGTAAAATGTGATATCTGCACCTTTTGGTGCTTGGACACTGTTAGCAGAACGGAAAGATACAATGTTTTTTATATCTTAAAAGCCGGCACTCACGGTACTTACTGCTTAAGCTCCATATAAGCCTTCACAGACTGCCATAAAAGATAAATAAAATATTATGCATTTGTTGAGATGAAATAATAATAAGGTAATCTAAATTTTGGTTTTCTCAAAAAGCTTTTTATCAGTTAATTCACTGTGCAATAAACGTCCCCGATATATATGACGAATTCCATAAAAGTTCGGACCTTAACTGGACCTCAAAATTGCAAAATCGCTTTTTTGAGCACTCACCTGCCCAAATCATTTTTTTCATCAAGTAGGACCTCTAACAAGATGTTTTCATGCGCGAACCAGAAGAAAATATGATTTTTTTATCGAGTAATTAAAGGTTATTTGCAAATAATATTTTTGCTGGTTCATCACGCTTAGCTAATTACGATGAAAATAAAGGATTCCGAAGATGTTTAACAGGCAAAATTGGTACTAATAGTTTTAAAGATCTCTAATCAGCTTGATTGTGCAACTAGGTCAGACAGGGATGTTTCAGATGGTTTAAGTGGTTATTTGTCCGGCCAAAGCGTCGTTTTTCCGCCATTTAAGCAACCTGACCCAAATTTCGACTGAAATCGACGCTAATTAGGTGAGGCACACCTACTATAGGGATACCAATAGCTTTCTTATGGTTTCTACTATGCAATCCGACTTTTACTAAGCCAAGCGAAGAGTTAACGCTATAAGCGGTTATTTAGCCCGAAAATACCCGATATTTCGGGTTTTTTACGATTTAGTCCAAAATTCGAGTGAAATCGACCTCTGTAGGTAAGGCACAGCTTCTATATCGGTACCAATGGCTTTCTTTAAGTCCCCACTAGGCACCCCGAATCTTTAGTTAGCCCAGCAAGCGCGTTCAAAAGCTACAAGCGGTTATTTAGCCCCAAAGAGTAGTTTTTTTCATGATTCGGTCCAAATTTCGAGTGAAATCAACCTCTGTAGGTGAGGCACAACCACTCTATGAGTACCAGTGGCTTGTTATAGTCTTTTCTATGCATCTGACTTTTTACTAAGCTCAGCGAAGCACGTTCAAAAGCTATAAGCGATTATATAGCCGTTTTCCGGGTTTTCACGATTTGGTCCAAATTTTGAGTAAAATCGACCTCTGTAGGTGAGGCACACCTACTATATCTTTTACTTCCTTATATACATGCAGACTTTTTACTAAGCCCAGCAAAGTTGTTCAAAAGGCTGTAAGCGGTTATTTAGCTCAAAATAGCACTCTTTTTTTTTCACGATTTGGTCCGAATTTCGATTAAAATCGACCTCTGTAGGGATGGCACACCTATGATACTGATGCCAAGAGCTTTCTTATGATCTCTAGTATGCACCTTGGCCCCTTACCAATCCCAGCGAAGCGCGTTCAAAAAGCTGTAAGTGTTATTTAGCCCGAAAATAGTAGGTTTTCGTTTTTTTCAAGATTTAGTTTAAATATCGAGTGAAATCGACCTCTGTTGGTAAGGCACACCTTTATTTAGAGGATAAAAAAATAAATTTTTATATTTTCTTCTGGTTTGCGCATGGATACATCTTGTTAAAGGTCCTACTTTATGAAAAAAATTATTTGGGCAGATTTTGCAATTTTGGGGTCCAGTTAAGGTGCGAATTTTTATGAAATTCGTCATATACAGGTGTCCCAAAGTAATGGGACACAGACAACAGCAGATTCCTAGGTCAAAAAAATGCAATTTACTAAACTTCCTATCCGAAAGTTAATAATAACAAAGATACAGGTGTTAAATTTTATTTTGCTTTCTTTTCTTAATAATTCTTTAACCAAATGACTAGGTACAAAATTTGGGATATGGGGGTTTTTTGAGAGCGAGAAATTTAAGATCCGTCCACGCTTTTGATTTGCTATAGAGGGCGCTATACGGCCTACCTCACTTGTTTTAAATGTCTAACTTTTTTAGGCTTAGAATATTGACCTGTTTATTAAAAAATAAGTTACTATAAATCATTAGCATAAAAATAGTATACTTTATTTAAGTCTCTAGGAGCAGCGTTCTCGAGATAAACGCACTTTTAAAGTTATCTTGCAATTTTTTTTGGAAAATAAATTTTATCCAATTGTTTTTAAACTTTGCATAGTGTATCCCCAAATCCCCAGTGACTTTTGAGGGTGCTTTTGGGGGGTTGGAGGCGTTTTCGGGTTTTGTGCCCTGGAAGACTTTTGATCAGCGTGTTTAGAACTATCACTATGCAAAGTTTGAAAACAATTGGATAAAATTTTTTTCATAAAAAATTTGCAAGATCTATTAAAGTGCGTTTATCTTCTAGAGACTTAAATAAAGTATACATTTTTGATGCAGATGAATTTATAGTAACTTATTTTTAATAAACAGGTCAATATTCTAAGCTCAAAATTTTCGACATTTAAAACAAGTGAAGGTAGGGTAGCTGGCGCCCTTTAGTAGCAACATTAAAGCGTGGACAAATTTAAATTTCTCGCCTGAGAAACCCCCGGATCCCAAATTTTTACCGCTAGGTCATTTTTTTAAAAGACTTATTAAAAAACGAAACAAAATTAAAGTTTAACACCCTATATCTTTGTTATTTTAAACTTTCGGATAATTTATAATCTTTTTTGACCTAAGAATCTGCTATGCTCTGTGTCATTACTTTTGGGACACCCTTATATATAGGGTGTTTTTTAATATTGCGAAAAATTTTACAGACGAAGGTCCTTGGATGAATATGAACTAAAAACCTATCTCCTTAACTTCTTAACTTCTGTGACTTGTGTTTCTGGCAAAGTTAATTTGATCCGATTAAAATTCTAGAATTTTTACATTTTCTCGTACAAATCGGGAACTGATGCTCAAGATGCGGTTTTGACTAAAATGTAGGTAACATTATGGTGGCAAAGGATCAATGAAGAAAATAGTACCGTTCCATTAAACTTTTTCTAAAAATGACATAAATATGTAATGGATGCAGATAAGACCCTCTAGTTTATGTGTTTAAAGCTAAACGATTATTTTTTTTTACATAAAATGCGCTTCTAAACAAGACTAAAAATATTTAAATTACTTAAATGGTGTAAAAAATAATAAAATATAAATACTGAATAATGCATTGGCATTCCCATCCCTTATTTTGACAGATACGAAAAAATGTCACTAAGCAAATAATGTTTTCAAAGTTTTAACTTATTGTCTAACTTTTTGAAATAGCTCAAATTAGCATTAGCAGTAAAAATAAAATAGTTTTTTTTATTTAAGTTTCAACTTAAACAATTACGTTTTGATCTATATATTCAAACTAAAAAAAAAAAACATTTTTAAAATCCTAAAACCTATTTATTCTATTATGGCTGTAAACAAGTTAACCGTTTTTGTTTAAAAAATGCCTTTATTGTTTAAATTTCGTGTTGTTAAAGCGACCCAAATTTGATAAGCTCGCAAATAAGTTTGTCGTTAATTCTTCTTCGGAAAGATAATATTTGGCAACATTTAGTCTGCCCAAAAAGTTATATCGTCAGTGCACCCATTAGTCTGACTGGTTCATATTGTTGTTAAACAAATTTAATGTAAATTAACCCGTCTGTGTTTTTATAAGTCCATAGAATAATCAGTGGATCCAATAGTGCGCCCTAACGAGTCAAGATTATTTACCATATACCTTACAGGGTAATTTAAATTCGACCCTCATTATTAGGACCTCGGAAGCTATAGGAGATACGAAGATGTCTAAATTAGGGCAAAGTTGCATATTTATTTGACTATCAATATGCCACCTGAGAAGTTTTTAAATTTTCGAAAGAGCGAGTTATAATATTATAACCTAAATCACACATTTGATAGAAACAGGACAGAAAAAGAGCAAATGTTTGATCACATTTAAAATGGCTATGGCGCTATTCTACTAGCCATAAATTAAATTATTTTTTATTAGCTATACAACCAAGGGCGATGGGCCAAATAGGTAACTGGAGTTTTTCTATAGTGGTTAAAATATAAATACTTTAAAGGTGAAGAGCTACTTAATTATAAGCTTTTTGTTGCCGGCTATAGTGCAGTGTAATGCAATACATAATATTTAAATAAAATAATACAATTTATTGCAATAGGGATACCATAAAAGTCTACATTATGTAGCACTAAAAGTAGGGTAGGTAGGTAGGTTTAAAGTGAGTGGGTATAACACCCTTCCACCGCGACCGATCGGTCTATTGTGGTTCACACCTTTTTATATTTCTCCCACCAGGTCCAGACTCCTAATAAATCTGATGATCCTGTTGGGAGAGAGATCTTTCACCTTCCCCGGCAACAAGGTGTCATTGCCGAGGATTGTGAATCTTAGTCGTGCCATTGCTGGGCACGAACACAGTATGTGTTATGCCAATTCATCCCCCTCCATGCACATGCGGCATTCGGCGTCTTCCGCTAGGCCGATCTTGTGCATGTGGTATTTTAATCTGCAGTGTCCCGTGTACAGTCCCACAAGAGTTTTAAGGTGTACCCTTGATTGCTCCAGTAGTTTGACAGTACATTGTTGGTTCGGTGGGCTTATGAAGGCCTTCGAGTTTCTGAGACCTGGAAGCCCATGCCAGTACCGAAGATTTTCTCTTTGCGTCCAAGCTGATATGAACTACTTGGCCGTTCCATAAGATATACCGATGACCGATTCCGGCCCTGTGAATTTTGTCTTCGCCCCCCTTTTGGCAAGGAGGTCTGCGGATTCATTACCCTCTAGGCCGGTGTGTCCAGGTATCCACAGTAGTGTAACCTTATTGTTTTGACCCAGTTTGGTCAGCGCATCCTTGCAATTCCAGACGGTTTTCAGCACTAAAAGTAAACCCCAACGTTATCTGAAAATATTTGCACAAAGTTTGCGCAAATAAATAAAAGAAAATATTAAACCACAATACTTATATTAATTTTAATTAAAATAAAAACTGAATCCATAAAATTCGGAGTGTAATGAGATATAGAAGTTTAAAGAAATCGAGAATGCAACTCTGCTTTAAAATGTTTTGTAGAAAAGTAAAATTGCATTTTACTTTGAAATTCGTACAAAAGCATACTTGAGATATGTACTATATACTCATATAATAATGTTTTATTTTGAAACCCAATAATTTTCTAATTATTATTTTTTTAATGTTTTGACGATATCACACCAAGTTATGTTTTTTTTTCCTTTTTAGTGACTGAAAGGTAGATATGTAAACTTTTTTCGTGATTTATGATGCAGGGTTATCGTTAGGGGTACTCACCACAAATTTCTTTTCTTTTTTAAATCAGTTGCCAAAATTAATGCCCTTTGCAAGTTTAGCTTAATTTATTTGAGATTTTGTAGCAGGGGGCTAAAAAGTCAAAAAAATCTTTATGTAATGAGAATATATAATTAACCTTTTTGATGATCTCTTAAGGGACCTAGGGGCCCCCATTAGCATGGAGCGCCACGCCGGTGCTAAAAACCTTAACCAAATAATTCAAAGAATCATGTTTACAAAAATATCAGAGCAAGTATCCATTCTTCAAATATAGGCGCAGGCGTCAAAGTGAAGTATTAACAGCCCCCAAAATAACTCTTCTAATTTGTACTATGATTTTAAAAGGTTTTTTTACATTAGCCTATGATGCGTTTGTTGCTTTTCCGGATAAACATATTTCTAAATACATTGAGCTGTTTTTGTTCAATTTGTGTTAAACTTTTAGTACAGTTTTAACACATTTTTTAAAATTAATTTTGAAAAACTCATTTATTTTAAATACCTGTACAGGCAAATTAGTACAGGAAATGAAGCATTTTGGCTCGGATTTTTTTTGTCCTACATGGATTAACCTGAAATTTTTAAAGAAGGTAGGGAAAAGCCCAAGGATCAAAGTTTATATCAAGCCGAGGGATTTTATCCTGGGGGTGGTTGCCACCCCATCTTGGGGTAGACATTTTTATTACATTTTAACTACAGCAATCGATTAAAAAGGTAATTCTTAGTAAACATTGATCTATACCTTTTTTTCGTAAAATTAATATTTTTTGAGTTATTCGCGATTGAAAGATTTTCGCGAATAGCTTCAAAAATATGTTTTCTATAAAAAAAATGTAAGAGCAAAATTGTAGCTTACAAAAGACCCGACAAAAACTATTTTTATAATTTCTCTACAGCCAATACGGATCGAGCTATGGCTTCCTATTGGTTAGCTTTTGTTCGTCAAATGCTAAATTTGAACGATTGAAAGTCGCATAGCGGATAAACTTTGCATTTCTTGGAAAAAACCTATAAAGTCTTTTTTAAAGTATATAATTAGACCCTTCTTTTAAAAATAAAATAAAGTCTATAGCATAAAAATTTAGCGAGTTATAATAAAAATAACTTTTTTCTACGAAAAAATCAGTGAAAACTACCCAATAAAAACCCTCCAAATTAAAATTGATATTTATCCTTCCGCGATTCTTCTTATTTGTGTATTATTAATACATACTAAAAGTTTGACTAATTTAAAATTCCTAATTTTAGAAAAATTGGAGCTAAAAGTAAATTTTCCGCAATTTTGTAAAAAAAAATCCTTTTTTTCAAAATAACTCCAAAAATACTGGAAACACAAAAAAAATGCTTTTGTACCAAATTGTAGCTTTTTTAATTACAAAGATTTTTCTTCGGGTGGTGGGGGGTTGCTGGGTCAAAATCTAAGGGTGATGGGTAAATTAAGCGCACCGAAAAACATACCATACACATATCTGGTTCAGAACTTTTTTTTTTGTGTGCCTGTGTTATAGTTTTAATTTACAACTCTAAAAGTGAATGTTCTTTATCGACGTATGAGAAAAATTTTATAGCAATGTTAAAAAAAAGTTACACTTTTTCTGTTACGCTCGACCGTCACGGCTGCCGTAGGCGAGTGGGGGTGAGCGTACTCAATGTCTCTGTAAATGTGTTGATCCCTTAGACTCGTACCTCAATTTAAGTCTACTAAATTAACTTACTTAAGGCACTTGTATCAAAAAGGCCTTTACCAAACTTAGATTTTCTGTACTATTCGAAACGATTTGAACCGGTAGATTTTCAGAAATCCCAAAAATGAAATTTTCAAAAACTTTTTTTTAATAACTTTTAAATGGCTGTACCGACCGATCCCAAAATCTAATCAGCTCTTAACCTTAAAAATACGCGTCGATTGCCCCCAAACATGTCAAAATTGGTTGATTCTATTAAATAATATAGTTGTCGAAAAATTTTGTAAAAAGTGTTTGTTTTTAATATTTAAACCACTTCAGACCTTTCAATAATTCTGAGAAAATTTAGGGGTCTTTCTTGTTCATCCAGGAAGTTTCTCGTGAAAATTATTAGCATCCTACGCACCGCCAAAACTCACCTTGATTCATTATATCTATTTTTTTGTTTTTTTTTATATTTTTGCCAATTTACACCCTTTATAAATACTGCGCAAAACACAGGAGGCTGTTTGGATCATCAGAAAAATTCCCGTTAAAATTAAAAGCATCGGACGCGAACCTTAAAATTATTATATCGATATTTTTGGTTTTTTATTATATTTGGACCACTTTACATTTAAAAGTTCTGAGCAACATTTAAAAGGTTTCTTATGTCACTAGAAAATTGCTCGTAAAATATTTTTGTAAATTTAATTATTTTATACTTAAGCAGTACTGATTTATTAGTGCGTGGCAACTAAAGTGGAACCATTCGGCTACTAAACTTCGCAAAATAAAAGACACAGTGTTACCCTGGCCTAATATCCCAGTGCGACGTAAGGAACAAGTGCTTATCTCTCGCTTAAGAATAGGACATACCAAATTAACCCACAGTTTTCTTATAACGCGTTCAGACCAACCCCAATGCGAACAGTGCAAAACTCATTTAAGTATACAACATCTACTTATAGACTGCCCTCGCTATAGTGCGGAAAGACAGGCATGTCAGATTACCCTGGACATTGTAAAAACACTTGGAAAAGATTGTGACTATAATGCCATCATACGATTCCTAACCACCACTGGTTTAATCAATGAACTTTAATTAAAAATTATAATGAAGTAAGTTGCTAAATGTATTTTCAATATCTAGAATGTCTAATAATGTTTGGATTAATTTTAGTGATGAGCAAAACAAGACCAAGACCAAGACCGGGCTAGTCTTGGTCTTGGTCTTGGTCTTGCAAGCCTGGTCTTGGTCTTGGTCTTGCAAGCCAAAAGAAGGTCTTGGTCTTGGTCTTGGTCTTGCACCACCCGGTCTTGGTCTTGGTCTTGGTCTTGGTCTTGGTCTTGGTCTTGCTGCAAGAGTCTTGCTGGTCTTGCTTTTTTTTGGTAGTAATAATTTAAACTAATCAATCTTGAATAAAATATATCTTTTTAATACTTAAATATAAATCAAGATGGGGACTATATTTTTTGCTTTAAAATTTTAAAATATACCAGTTTTAATCTTAAACGTAAATTTAAATTATTTGTTTAAAAAGCATATAATGAAGGCGTTTATTTATTTATAGTGCCAGGGCCGGATTTAATTTTTTCCGCCCATAGGCTTATACATTTTTGCCGCCCTAGTATGTCAATATTTTTTGAATGTAAACTACACTAGTAATTCTTATAAAACATTATTAAACAAATTTAACAGAAGTAAAATATACAGAAAATTAATTAAAAATTCTTTAAAACAAACAAATTTCAGGATTTTTTATCTATTCGCTAAATATTAAAAAAATATATTAATTTACCATTACATTTTTTTAAAAATTAATAGTAAATTTGCCGCCCATAATATTTGCCGCCCTAGGTTTCAGCCTTCTCAGCCTTTGTGTAAATCCACCCATTATAGCGCTCTATTTTTGGTTAAATTAAGACACAACCTTCTTTTATTCATTTGGTGGCATATAGAAACATTTTAGGGATAAGAATTATATAAATTTTCTTTGAAGAAGCAGATAAAATTAAAGCAAATACAAAACTGTGTACTGTGTGAGCAGAAAAAGACTTTTAATTTCAACCAGATGTGAAATATATGTGAAAATAATTCTGATATGTAATCATTGGTTTCTGATAAAAAAAAAAAAATTAAAAACGTTTAAGTTTATATAAACTTTTTACCTTTAAATTGGTTAAGAATTTGTCGTACAAAATTTGTAAAAATACTTTATAAACAATCTGCAGATACAAGGGGCCCAATGGTGTGCCAAAGCTCGATATCTCCTAAATCGTTATAGTGAAAAACTAAACATACAAAAATTATAGACAAAAGGGCATAAAATGTAAAATTATTTACTATTCCAGAATTTTTCTATTATTCCACTGCCACTCAAGAAAACTCCCTTATTTTTAGCTTTTCCCTAAAATAAAAAATTTATGGGAAAAATTAATTTAGAAAAATCGTCACCCTGTATAATATGCTGGAAATTGTAGTTATATAGGAACAATGTCGACGTAGATGGTTTTTAAATATTATTTTTGGTTTTGACTTTTTCGTCTAAACCGGAAGTGATTTTACAATCCATTTATATAAAAAGTATTCCTTTATCATATGGCAAATATATTTTTATTAATCCATTACTTTCACATTATCTTAATTTTAAGAAGCAATCTAATGGTGCTACCTCTTACAGTGTAAAACAAAAATAATGTATTTCTGAATTTTGGAGATTTTTGATCCACCCTGTAAGTGACATCACTTGATAGCTAATTAAAAAAAAACATTAAAATTATGAAAGTAATATTCAGCTTCCATAACTTTTGTACCCCTAGTTTTTCTCTGTCGTAAACGATTTCGGAGATATCAAGCTTTGTGGGACCATTGAGTCACCATCTCATTATTTTTGAAACATGTTATTAAATTTATTCGTTATCGTTGTTAAAGAACTATAGAACTAAAAGAACAAAGTGATCGATTTAATTATTATTTTATTTAATAAACTCTTACTTATTAAATAATCGCCCCTTTTGACAGTTCTTGATACAGTTTTTGTCATGTTTGTACGAAATGCCTCTGTATATTAAATATAACAATAAAATAGTACAATTTCAAAAAAAGTTGCAGAAGTGCAAGAGTCTTGCAGGTCGGTCTTGGTCTTGCGTAGTCTTGCACACATCGGTCTTGGTCTTGAGTCTTGGTCTTGCAACCCTCGGTCTTGGTTTGGTCTTGGTCTTGCTGCAAGACCAAGACCAAGACCGCAAGACCAAGACCGGTCTCGCTCATCACTAATTAATTTAATGTATGTGCGCTAATAACCCTAAGAGGTTGATGCGTTAATTAAATAAATAAATAAAAGTACTGATTTATGTTAAATATAAAGTGAAATAAAATTTTAACTTTATTATTTTGAAACACAGTATCTATTACTTTTTGGACTAATTTTACTATCCGTTCACACAAATGCACTTTTTAAAACAAATTCGCCGCCCCAGAAAATTGGCCGCCCTGCGCATTAGACTCTAGGGCTCCTAATGTAAATCCGCTACTGTTGTAGAGAGATACATTCATATATTCTAAGTTTAAGGAAATAACCCATCTAAATTGAACTTCCGTAAATTCTCTAATTAGCGCCAAACGTCGAGACAATAATACACATTATACTCACTTGATGTATAGGTGTAGGTCGGTATATGATGCGCCTCTAGCCACGTTGTGCATAAAGCAAGCCGTAAATTATGTTCTGGTTTGACAATTTCTAAATGTATGTTTGAGGTTAAATTTATTATTTATCTGTTTAAAGTGGCCTTAGCCTTAGGGAATGAAACTTTTAATAATAATTGTTTATTTGTGATATTTTGATCTTTATTTAAGTACTTATTGTTAGAAGTACCGTATACCACACAAAAATATTTAGTTTACTTCTGCCTTACTTTATATTATGGATCTCTAGTTCTCCATACTTTATATTCATTATTTCTTGACTAGATAGCGAAGGACCATTTAAATAAGTTAAAGATTTCCTAGATAAATGAAACAAATGACTTTTTTTTCCTATTACTCTGTTTTATAAAAATTTTTAATGTCGATATTACATTTATCTTAAATATACAAAGACCTCCACACGTTTATAATAATAATCAACAGTAAACTGAAGAAAATGTTTTTTTTTTTAATTTTTGGTAGGGTATATAAAATTTATAAGTTGTTAATATTTGTAGACAAATAACTGGAATACAAAAGTATCCTGTAAAGTAAGAGTTTTCCAAACATTAGGAGAATTTATATTCTTTTAACCTTTTATCAAAATTTATTCTTGTCTGGCCTTTATATAGTCTTGTAATTATTATAGCCCTAAAATCAATTTTCCAGAATATATGAATAATATTTGGGCATCTTATTAAAAAACCAAACATCTTTCTGAAAGTCTTTTAGTTAAAAATTGTTTGGAAAGAAAATCAGATCTTTAATTATTATTATTATTTACATATATTCTTGACAAAATGGTGATTATTACAATAAGTAAATTTAAAAGAAAATATTATAATCCGTCCATTTTTAAATGAGAAAAACACCCAGTAAGTTGCCATGGTTACTGAATTTTTACACATATTTACTACATTTTTTTTTGTTACAAGCATGGTTACTACCTTGTTAAACCAATGTAATATCTTTTTGGTCAGGTCCTTTTCTCAATGGAAAATAGATCGATTATAGGTTGGTTCTCCTCATTTTGATATCTGGTAGATTCAGTAAGACTCATTACGTACCAACCGTGGTATTACCCCATATTTAGGCTAAAATTACTTTGTTTTTTAATGTGTATACAAAGATGGTTTGTTTACGCTTTAACCTTCCTTCGCCATTTAGTCAAGAAATTATATTTTAGATGATTTTCCACAAATATTTTATTATCTATAAAACAAAAATTAGAAAAGAATATAATTAGCAAAGTTAACCTTAAAACATATAAAATAAAAAACTGTTAGGCTGAAAAGTGCTTCATTAAAAAAGAGAAAATACCTTCCTGGAAATCTTTTAAGAAAAAATATTATACATTTTTAAATTTTTAAACTGGTCTATTTTATTTTATTTTCCACGAACTACTGCTATAAGTCAGTGGCGGCTGGTACATAAGAGCCAGAGCTGCAGAACCACCAAAAAAAAAATAGAAAATAAGCCTTAAATCTAAAATAAATAAATGTTTCTGATGTTTAAATTATTTGTGTTTAATTAAAAAAATTAAAGTATT
>JAHBCN010013951.1:0-23625 GCA_019359885.1 Listronotus oregonensis
GTTCTTTTCTTAAAAAAACGTTTATTTATATCCTTAATGCACAGCTTAAAAATTTAAGACTACATACTTTATTTCAGTTGAATTCTTGTTGGATACCCTAATCTCCAAAGTTCACCATACCCACCTGAAACAAAAAAAAATATAGTTAGGTAAAAAATGCATTAAACAAAGACTTATTTAATCTTGTAAGCGGTACTTTTAAACATATCCTTAACTTAAAGCAGGGGTCTCCAAACTTTCCAGCCTTAGGGCCATACTGATTACTCCAGTAAGTTCCTAGGGCCAAAACCATATTATCATTGCTGCCGGTGGTAAGAAGTGAAATAGTCCACTGATGAATAAAAAGTCCGAAAAAGTACACAACGTTTAAAAAAGGCTGCAAATCGGACTAAAGTCCCAAAAGCAACACTGCATATTATTAATTTTCCTGTCATTATCTGTAATTTCTAGATTAGTCGTAGAGTACGAGCCATGAGGAGTAACGTGACCGACATCTGGTGGACACAAGCGGAAATAGGTAGTAATTTCTATCGCTAACAGATGGCGCTAATAGCACGTACAGAATAATCTCGTTGGTTCGAGAAAGTTCTGGTGTCTTCCACTCACTTCTAGATGGCAGTAATTGGAATATATAAGAAGCCTAGTGGCGCAACCACAAGTCAGTTCCTATGACACTGTTTTAAATAAAATTTGCATACCTCCTTAAAACGTGTTTGTGCGTGTTTAAGTTTAAGACATCTTTATAACAGTATTTTGATTTGAATTTTGCTTTTGTGTGTGAATTAGTAGTATGGAAAAGAAGCGAAAAATTGATAGTGAATGCAGAAAATTCAAAGATCAGTGGAACATTCATATTTCGTAATTGAGTCCAGTAACAAGGCCTATGTTTGATTTCCAATGAAAGCATAGCCGTTCTCAAAGAATATAACATTAAACGTCATTATGAAACAAAACATTTTCAAAATTACTCAAAATATACAGGAAGTTTGCGGACAGAAAAATTCGAAGCTATGCAGCGCGGATTGACAATCGCAGCAATCTTCTTTACAAAACTCAAAACTGAACAAGAGGCTGCAACTCGTGCCAGCTTTCGTGTGGCTCTTGAAATTGCAAAACGTGGAAAACCATTTACCGATGGAGAAATGATCAAAGAATGCATAATTGCAGTAGCGAAAAAATGTGCCCTGAAAAGGTAAATTTATTAAAAACTGTCAGTATGTCAGCAAACACTGTGGCTCGAAGGGTAGAAAACATCGCTGAAAATATATCCTCTCAACTGTTCGACAAAATGGACATTTTGAGTGGTTTTCTTTGGCTTGGATGGTCAACGGATGTGTCAGATACTGCTCAGGTGTTGGTTTATATTCGAGGAGTAGATAAAAGCTATAAGTGCACGAAGAACTTCTTGATATGTATAGTATTCATGGCACAACTACTGGTACAGATATTTTTAAAGGAGTTGAAATGGCCATTAATCAAAAGAACCTTGATGAAAAAACTTGAAATGTATTACAACTGATGGAGGCAAAACTTGAGTGGGAAAGATAAAGTCGCTCTTGTGTCAAAGGCTGTAGAAAATGACGGTGGTTCAAAACCATTAGTCTTACATTGTATCATTCATCAACAGTCTTTGTCCGGAAAATGTTTGGATATGTCTGACGTTCTGAAACCAGTCATATCAACTGTTAATTTTATCAGATCTTTTGGGCTGAATCACCGAAAAGGAGTTTTCAAGTATGCTAGCTCTCCGCGGGCCGGACAAAATCTGTCCGCGGGCCGGATGTGGCCCTCGGGCCGTAGTTTGGAGACCCCTGACTTAAAGAAACACATTATATCTATAGCCACACCTTCAAAAGAGCCCAAATTAGTTTTTCAAGTCAGAAAGTATTTATTCCTTTCTAATCTGTATACTCCCTATGAGTTCCAGATAAGACTCGTTCTCATTTGTGTTTCACAATTTTTAACATTCTTGATTCCACCCAAAGAAGAGCCGTACGCCTTATTATTGATCCCTCTAACTAAAAAGCTTCCTTTTCTTGTCCATAGACGAGCTGTCGGTTTTTATTTCTAGGAGCTTCTAATATTGTCACTGTTATTTATTCCTAATAGTAAACCACAAGATGACCTGAACTTTCCGCTGTTCGTTCAATTATACCTAGACCATTCGAGACTATGGATCCTGCTGCCCGCAAATATTTTTCCTTCCCCTGTAAACGGCGAGAAAAAAGTGCCTGTAACTTTACTTAAGACTCCCACAATAAGTAAGTACTTAGGCTCTAACATTGGATTTAGTGCTCGACCGACGCACAATGGGAGGAAACGACACTGTGTCACCCAAATTACACTATAACTCATATAGTTCATTCGTTTGAGCTCATATTTTTTTTTCAATTCTCGTCCTGAATTTGCCTATTGATCCTTTTTTGATTTTTATGAAGAAAAAAAAACGCATGTTCGGTGCTAAAAATAATCATGTGGGGCGCAAGCTTAGGTTTTGGCATACATTTTTTTGCTTTAAATCCTCTCTTGATAAGCCCCACAAGACTGTGCGTAAAAATGAGGGGCAACATATTTTTATTATTCCCAAAAACGGCCATAATGTTTCGAATTTTTTGACGCAAAAGAGCCTTTTACTCATAAAAGGATTGCTCATAATCATTTAAGAAACACGGATAATCTTTTTCAGAATTTTTGGACACATTTTCGGACCTCTGGAAAAATAGCTGGATAGAAAAATTTTAATACTCGTGCAACAATTTTGAAAAAATTCCCATATTGCTGAATGGCACTAAATACTTTTTGTGCAAAAAATCTTGTTCTGTAGAAGCGACCATTTATACAATCTCTCAAAAATCCTCACTTTTAATCAGCTTTGATTAAACCAACAAGAGTTATCCAAGAAAAAAGTAGGGATTTGCGTCCAGAATTGAATAAGCGAACTAACTGGTTCAAAAAATTCAATTAATAATTGTCCCAAAAATGTCGGTCTATCTAATTGATGATTCTTAACACTTTTTGCTCTATAAATTTGTTTCTTCCAGTCACACGTGTTGCAGTAAAAATTGGTTAATTTGTTATTAGTCAACACGTGCTATAAATACGTTTAAAAATCCTTGGCTGTTTTTTAAAATGACCCAAAAAGAGAGAAAATCAGAGACAAATTTTCCGTATTTCTTGCATGATCATAAAGACTTTCTGATATGATCAACTAAAGTGCAAAGCTGCTGATAGACTGCTACGCGCGTAATGCATACATTTTCATTAATATACCTGTAAATAAACCGGAAAATACTGTCGCTGATTACGAATCCGTGTGAGGGTAGTTGCACCCCATTAAAACCACCCCTAGGAGTTACAGAAACGGGGAAATTTAAAAAATTCAAAATTTTACCTGGGCTACCGTCTCTGGGGGGTTTCAAGGTGGCTGATTACGAATCCGTGGTCAAAAATCGAGTGCGGGTAGTTGCACCCTATTAAAACCACCTCTAGGGGTTACAAAAATGGAAAAATTTAAAATTCAAATTTTTACTTTGTATATCGTCTTTCGGGGGTTCTCGGGATCGCTGATAACGAATCCGAAGTCTAGTTACCACAAACTTTTAATATAATATGCGCGCGAATTTTGGTTTCAAAGTAGTTAAATTATTTAAAAAATAAATTACGAGTGTAATAAAATCGTTTTTCAAGTTTTCTTTCATTTCAAAAAAACCCAAACAACATTTTTCCATTTCTATAACTCCTAGGGGTGCTTTTAATAGGATGCAATCACTCCCACACGATTTTTTTCCGCGGATTCGTAATCAGCAACCCCAAAAAACCCCTGAGAGCCAATCCCGAGGTAAAATTTTGAATTTTCAAAATTTTCCCACTTCTGTCACTTCTAGGGGTAGTTTTGATTGGGTGCAACAACCCTCACATGATTCTGGGCCGCGAATTCGTAATCAGCGACCCCCAAAATCGCCGAAAGCTAATACTGAGGTAAAATTTTGAATTTTCAAAATTTCTCAATTTTTGCCACTCCTAGGGGTGATTTCGATGGGGTGCAACCACCCTTACATGATTTTTGGCCGCAGATTCGCAACCAGCGACCCCGAAAACCCCCAAGAGACGAATTCAGAAGTGAAATTTTGAATTTTCAAAATTTCTTCATTTTTGTCACACCTAGGGGTGCTTTTGATGGGGTGCAACCACCCTTACACGACCCCAAAAACCACCGAGAGCCGATTTTCGAGGTGAAATTTTGAATTTTACAAATTTTTCCTTAGTTTTACTAGTGGAGATTATTTGGGGTTGGGAAAACTACCCTAATAGATAAGGTAAAATTTTGAATTTTTAAAATTTCCCCGTTTCTGAAACTCCTAAGGGTGGTTTTAATGGGGTGAAACCACCCTCACTCGATTTTTGACCACGGACTCGTAATCAGCAACCTTGAAAACCCCGAGAGACGATTTCAATTTTTAAAATTTTTCATCAGTTTTACCATTGGAGATTATTTGGGGTGGGAAAACTACCCTAATTTTTTCATTTTTCATTGCAAGGTGGATGTTAGTGGTGATGAATGTTCCTAAGGGTCTACAGAACACGTAAAAACAAAAAAAATCAAATCGGAGCTTGTTATCAACTTTTCCACATTTTCCGGCTTATTTACTGGGCTATATGTTTGACCGATATCAGCGCTGACTGTCGGTCGAGTCTAAACCCTCGAGGACTCCCAACAGTGAAAAAAATGTAGACAGTTAGACATGACGAACTTAAGAAAGTAATACGGAACCTTAAAAAAGTTTAAAAATCTTCGTATAGTTATGGCCTTTCTTGTGTTCCAAATGGCTTTATTACGTTTGATCTCGTCACAGATAAATTTTAAGACCATGATAAGCTTGTTGTAATTTTATTGCTGCTAAATAGCGTCAACAAGCAATGTCTAGGCCATATAAAGCCACCCACGCGGCCGTGACTATTTACACGCTTCAAGAGCATATTCGGCATTAATCCGACTGATCTGCAGCTCAGTTTAACATCGGCCTTGTACCGGTGACCAAATAAAGTTTTTGGCTCCCACGCTGAGACGTGATATTCACATCGTTTGCATTTTTGATTTAGGGATAACCTAATGTGATATGACTTTATAAATACCATTTGCGGTTCTCTTGATGTTTTATTTTTATATAAAATGTGTATATTTTTATCTCGGCTAACCTGTATCAAAAATACAAATTTTATTTGCAGTTACAAATAGTGTTACATAGAATTATGGGACATTTTCAAAGTTTTCCAATACTTCGTCGGATCTAAAATTTTAGCCTTAAAATACAATATATTTTTTTCTGTTAATATATTTCAAATCTGTAATTAATACGCCTCTTTAAACTTCCATTTCTAAATGCTTTTAAAAAACATTTTTAAAAAATCCAAATTAAAAGCAGTAATATATAAATATACTTAAAAAAATGGAAAAATGGGAATAATGGATTTGGGGCTTTGTAGAGAAAAACCTCTGCAGGCAACAGGTCTCACAATGAAAACCCTTTCTTTCAATGAAATTTGAATTATGGTTTTCATGATCATGATTTATATGTTCAAAATTGGAGAGCTATTGCTTTTTAGAATTTTACGGTCCGAAGAACGCTCGCAGGCTGTGAAATCTATAAACAATGGAAGTGACAAAATGACCATTTTTAAAAATATTGTTGACAAATTTTCAGCTAACTTTTCCGGTCATACGTAAATTCGAAGAATTCATATTTGCTCCTAAGTGGTTTTTAAATAAAATATAATGTGAGAAAAAAAAATCGTAAAAAATCGTTTGAAATTAGGTTAGGATTTCGGATCGAAAAAACTAATCATAAAACGAATATGTTCCCAGTTTTTGTAGAACGAATCATGATCCCTAACGTCAAACTTAAAAATGCGAAAAGAACATGATTAATAATCATAACGCGTTATGATCAGATGATCCGGCCCGAAAGAAAGCAGCTAATGTAAATACTTTGGGGATGAAGTAATGGACAAAGTAATAAATTCTGGGCTTTTCCAGATATACTGTGAAAAAAAGCATGTTCCTCTAGTAAAAACACTTAGGAGAGCTTATATAGGCTGGTTTTTTAAAGAAAAAGCCGTAAAAATATTTATACAAAAGGCACAGGTCCGAGGTCCCCACGGCTCGTCAGTGGGCTGGGAAGGGAGCTTTCTTGCATAAGTATAGTCATCATTAAGGCGAACGGTCCTTATTTCGATGCAATTAAGAATGCCAAGGGTTACAGGAGCCTCTATATTGCCATTAGAGAACCAATTTCAAGCTGGATCTCATTTCGGAGACACACAGAGTATACAGATTAAAAGGCAAGAAATATTTTCTCGGTCAATATAGAAATACGAGCTTTTCTGAAGGTGCTGAGGCTATGAATATAATGGGTTTATGACAGTAAAGGTAATTTTCAAAAGTAGCGCCCACAAAGCCAAATGACTCTTTGTTCTGCAAAAATTGGCTGCTTATGGGCAGGAATTGAGCATTGGCAGGATTTTTAGGCTTAGAGACATGCTTGCGAAACTAAATAATAAAGCGATATAATAGAATCGGTGCTTGTGTTCCTGCCCAGGATTAATTTGGAGAAAGCTAAAAAACTAGCCTTTCCAAAACAGATAGATGTCGATAAAAAAGAAATCTAAAAAGTCAGAACAAAGTTTAGGTAAAAGACAGTAAAAAGTGTGTTACGAAGCGCATTATACCAGACCCAATAAAATGTCTTAGATATGTCAACATCAACGACCTGAGATACGCCAAAGAAAATAACTGACCAGAACGTAATCACTCACAAGCAAATACAGAGTTCCGTCACAATTATTAACATCCGGTGAATAACAACATAGGTTGTTGTGTGTATATCTCGTCTAGATAATACTATTCAAATGGTAATGGAGGGTTCAACAGTAGTTATTTGTATAACGTCCATGGTACTACCCCAAGCCCAAAATATGCCTTAAATTGCTGTATACTGCAATTTTTGGTACTTGGACATCGTGGACAGGCATTGAGGGTAATGGTATTTAAAAACACGATTAATTATTTGGCTTTATACAATATACAAGTCATCGTGAGTAGTCCGAAAGATTAAAAGCAAAACAGCAACGGGCAACAACAGAATAAAGTTGACATTGTTAAATCTCTCTCCAATAAAATAAGAGAACAAAACAACTAATCAAAACTCTTATAAGTCTGCCCTTATGGATTAATCCACCCCAATTCCAAAATGACCTTTATTAGTCAACTGATTGCAGATCGTTTAGATTAGTAAACGACGAATATGCACTTAAAGCCTAATAACTATGTCCGCGTGGGTTACTTTATATGGCTTAAACACTGCCTGTTGACGCGTTTATCGGTAATAGAATTTAAACGAGAATACCGTGGTTTATCAATTTGTCGACTAACAGCAGTCAGAACACTTACTTAAGCAGTTAAGAGTGAATAACGGATAATATTATAATAAAAGGAACGAGCCTATTTTTGACTATTATAATTTTGTAACGCGTAATTACATGGATTTTCAGTGGTGATTTTTGTCGGGATTTTAAGACAGGGATTTTTCGGGTTTAGACTAAAAATATAATTTAATTAATTATAAATTCACAAAATATTCACCTTGGAACATAAAAAAGCCTGTAAGTTGGTGAAAAATATTTGCATTTTCGGACCAATTGCAGTCGCAAAGTTATTCGAAAATGTTGATCTTGCTATTTACTTACTATCCACCACAAACCAAAAGATTTTTTTTGTGGCAACAATTTGTTCATAAAGTTTTTTTAAAAATTACGAGATAGCTCCCAAAAAAGCGGACAGAACCGCTTTCATGGAAAATGACAAAGGTGCGCTGACCGAAACGGATAAATCCGTTTCGAGAGGTGCCACTCAAGGTCACAAGCAGACAAAGGTGCGCCGACCGAAACGGGTGAATCCGTTTCGTAAGGGGCCCTAAGTCACCGGCGCCTGTTTTACGGGGAAGGGCTAATCCATCCCGAACAAACAGGTGCTTAGGAAGAGTTCCCTGAATCCAAACAAAAGGCGGACAGAACCGCCTTTATAGGAAAAAAGGGTTCCCGGCTTTAAACAGAAAGCGGATAGGACCGTTTTCATAGGATAAGGCCGGAGATGCGGCCTCAGAAAGAACATCTGGTTCCTATAACAAGGACGTGGTAGCTACACGTTACTAGACCGAGAGAGGAGGGCATGATGGATCTAATCGTCTGCTCGTCATACTCTCCAGGAGACAGGGACATCAGGACACACCAGGACACATCAGAACACATTGTGCTAGTGTCCGGTAGCGACGCGAGTAAGAGGAGATGTAAGAACTCGCTCCCAATAGGATCGGACTTCTAATGAATCCGATACCATATACATAGATATATAAATATACATATACCATATACATAGATATATAAAAAGGTGTGAGCCACAATAGACCGAGCGATCGCAGTGGAGGGCGTAAAAAGTCCACTCACTTTAAACCTACACCTACCTACCTAATCCAGTTTCAATAATATTACATACATACGTGTCGAACTGATAACCTCTTTTTCTTTGAAGTCAGAACATGGAATGCGAACAGTTTATCGTCGAATAAGAAGTTTTACTCTTTTTTTATTCCGTCCTCACTGGGTCTCTTACCTTTGACTCGAGAGCATCAAAACAATCGACTCAGTGGAGTAGAGAACGACTAGCGTGGGACCAGGACAGTGGTATTTTGCGACGAATCCCGATTTTGTTTAGCCATGCATGGTCGGACACGAGTAAAAAGGCGGCGTAATGAATGCCATGATCCCCAATTTTTTGTTAAGAGGCATGTTCATCGTACTATTGGGATTATTGTGTGGGGTGCATTGCTTACGGCTCTAGGTCTGCTTTAGTGTTCATTAGAGGCAGCATGATCCCTCAGCGTTATATTGAAGAAATAGTGGAGCCACATTTAATTCCATATCTTAGGGCTCTCCAAAACTTAACTTTTCAACAGGATAATGCCCGGCCACATGTGGCAAGAGTAACGTTGAACTACTTTGAACATGCCAAAAATAATTTGCTGCCATGGCCACCACGGTCTCCCTATTTGTCTCCATTGAACACGTGTGGAACATGATTGGTAGAAGACTAAGCAACACCCACCTCAAACTATGGTTGCGCTTCGACACGAGGTTGAGGTGGCCTAAAATGAAATACCCCAGAAATATATTGATCACTGAATTGAAGTATGCCTAGACATAAAAATGAATGTGTCAGACATCATGGCGCATCAACACATTATGAAACAAATCGAATAATAAACTTAGTCTATTTTTAAGAAATTGGATTGAAATTTTAATTATTTGCTTACTACGACCATCCTGATATTTGTGTGAAATATTACCGAAATAAAATCATTTTAACTGGGGGTTTGGGTTTCTATGTCACTTAGTATATATTCAAAATGATGCTTAAAAAATAACATGGTTAAGGCGAAACTAAACAATAATTTTAAGTCAATTTTCTAATATCATTTAACAAACGTATTTTCTCGCGATTACAATACTCTCGTGATGGCAAGGAAAATAAAAATCCTGAAAAGTATTTATTATGTACATGAATGACTTAATTCCTCTCGTAGGCTTTTTCAATGACGGCTGCCTGTCAACATAGCCAAGCCCCACAAAATAAAGCCGGTATAATTTTCAACTCCATGTTGAAGTCAAATGCTCGTGTGTCTATTGTTTCTATCTTCTGCGGGAATCGTACGCGATAGAATTTATAATTACTTTTACAGGTTGCAATTTTCGAAGAATGTGGGAGGTCCCGCGCCCCCATTCAAAATCTCTTTATTTATGCCGTACATGGGTAATTGCCGTGTGGCCAAACGGGAGTGGCCATTTCTTAAAAATTAATTACCAGTATGGAACTATTAACTATTCGGAAGTAAATGGGTTCTATGATTTATTAGGATTAGAGAGAGGTTTTTGATCTAGTATTGTTATTGTGCAACTCGTGATACGAATCTAATTCATTATTGTGAATTCTTATTACAATATTTAATTGCAAGGCAGGGCCATATTTTGAATTTGTAGACTCATAACTAAACCTATGGTGCGGACTCTACCAAAGATGTGTGTTTTTTTTTTAATTAGCGGTAATTGATTAAAATCGCGGCTTCGTATATTTTTGGCCAAAAAAAAAGCAAAAAATTGAGTTATCGACCAATTTTTTTTCAAAATATTTTACTTTTCGGCGCATTGAAGAATATAACTGAATAAATATTCAATAATTTTATTTTATTAGGCTCAATTCAATTTAAAGGGGTTAAAATTTTATTGTATTTTTTTGTTTTTGCTTAAATTTTTTTAATAAAATAATTTTTTTCTTAAAAAGTTCTTTTTTTAATGTTTATTAAAAATATAACAATTAAAAATAATAATAATAATAATAATTTCTCAATTTTTTATAGTTTTTTAAAAATTTGCAAAATTTACAAAATTATTTTTTTTGAATTGTCAAATATTTTTATTCTTATGTCATTAAAATTAAAAAATGTGAATTTTTCGATTTAAGTAGTTCACTCGTAAAACGGCTTTTCTTAGGAATTAAATGAAGTAATATAGAGTCCATCAATTAAAAAAAAAAAACATTTTTTTATCATCTATGAGGCGAGACATTCACAATCCAATTGTGCATAATTAACATTGTCGATATCTGTCATGTATGAAAGCCGTGTATTTATTTCGGAATATGTCGAAAACGGTTTCTACGATATTTTTTAAAAACTAATGCAATATAAATCAAAGTATTAACAAACTAAAAAAAAAAAAAATTGTGACCGTTTTGTAAAAAAGATATTGATTTTTAAAAGTTTACTAGGTCTGTTTGTTATTAAGAAATAGTGTACAGGATGTCCCAAACTGGACGCGTTCTTATGGAAACAACCCTTATTTGAAGGGATAGAAAAAAATTGACCAAGGTGTCCGGAGCTCAAATTTAATGAGAAAACTACTGGCGCTAACAAAACTTTGCTATTCTCTTATCGTTTGGCCACTAGGGCGTTTCTCAATTTCGTCGATTTTTTAAATGCCCCATAACTTTATTAAGAAAGTTATGGGGCATTTAAAAAATCGACGATAAAGACAATTAATTTTGATAAAAACTTTCTTAAGGCACTTTTTTTCGTAGAATTTATTCCGATAGGCAGATTTTTTACAGGGCGTTTAGATTTTCGTGCACCACCCCAAAATCAATTTTTTTATATGGACCACCCTATATATTATAAGATTTTTGAAAAGCTGGTAAAATTTCCTAAATTTTAATGTATCACTTGTTATGTTTATCTTAAAAACCATTAGCAGTATTACGATTTAAAAATTAAAATAATGTGCCTACAGAAATCAACATTGCCATGACTAGTAAAATGACATAGGATGCTAACATGTTATGATTAAAACAACAGATCTAAAGTTTTATGATAAGATTACTCATAGTTAATATATTAAATTAATAATTATCTAAAACACAAACGACAACAACAAACTAACAATATTAACAAAAAAAACATAACTCTACCTAATCCTAATATAAAATTTTATGGAATTTACCTAATAAACGATAATAAATAAACAAAAATAAAAAAAATATGTTAACAAATGTTCAAATTGTCTCCCATTTTGTTGTTCGCAAATTCTACATCTTTTTTTTAACAGCATTGACTGCATTAATAAGTTCTATATTTTGAACTCGGTTAAACGCACCTCGCCACGCCCTTTCTAATTCTTCCCGGCTATTAAAATTATTGTTTTTATAAGTAAGGTCTCTAATTCTACCCCAAAGAAAAAAATCTAAGGGAGTCAGGTCCGGTGACCTGGCAGGCCAGTGTATGGGCCCTTGATTTCCCATCCAATTTTCACCAAACTGAACATTAAGGTAATCGTTTATGGTCCTTGCACAATGCGCAGGGCACCATCATGCTGGAAGAAGACTCTGGGTATCAGATTTATGGGAATATCTTCCAAGAATGGTTCAACCTGGTCCCTTAAAATATCCAAATATTGTCTAGAATTCAGCGGTTCATCATAAATGTAGGGTCCAATGAATTGTCCTCTAAAAATTCCCACCCAAACATTGAAGCTAAATCTTCCTTGTTGTCTGTTTTGGACAGCTTTGGGACCAAGTGTACTATACAATATATACAAATACAATTTAAAGCAAAATTTGGTTCATTTTGTATTCTATTTAAAAACCACTCACAAAAACGAGTTCTTCAATCAAAATCCCCAGGGAGAAGATGATGGATTTTCCGGGTTCGATAAGGCTTAATTTTTTTTTCAAAATCCTGTGGTTTTTGCTTATGGATATGCCAGTCTCTGCTTCAAGTTTTCTTGTGGAAGTTGTACCATTATTTTCATATAAAGTGCCCAATACGGTTAGAGTTTTTACTTCATTTTCGTTTTGAATTTCTTGATTTTGAGCATAATTTGCTCTGGGTTTGTTAAAAGAGCCAAAATTTTGAAGATTATGGGCAAGTCTAGCAAATACATCCCTGGATGGTTGCTGCCGTTCGGGATATCTTTGAAAATACAAGTTTCTTGCCGCCTGAGCGTTTTTGTTGCTTTCTATGTAACATTCAAGCATGTTGAACTTTTCAAAATTTTCATACATTTTTTAACACTTTTTAAAAACCTTTCTTAAAAACTTATTTAAATTACTTTTTTTTCTACTAAAAATACCAAAATATTTAACAATATCAAGTACCACAGTCGATTCTCAACTATTCAGAAGCTGTTAAAATATTAAAACAAAAAAATCATATGCACGACCTACTGCTTTTTTACGTAGCAACTTTAATTATGTAGCTTTAATCGTAACATGTTAGCATCCTATGTCATTTTATTGGTCATGGCAATGTTGATTTCTGTAGGCACATTATTTTAATTTTTAAATCGTAATACTGCTAATGGTTTTTAAGATAAACATAACAAGTGATACATCAAAATTTAGGAAATTTTACCAACTTTTCAAAAATCTTATAATATATAGGGTGGTCCATATAAAAAAAATGAATTTGAGGTGGCGCACGAAAATCTAAACGCCCTGTAAAAAATCTGTCTATCGCAATGAATTCTACGAAAAAAAGTGCCTTAAGAAAGTTTTTATCAAAATTAATTATCTTTATTAATAAGAAAGTTATAGGGCATTTAAAAAATCGACGAAATTCGAGAAACGCCCTCTAGTGGCCAAACGATAAGAGATAGCAAAGTTTTGTTAGCGCCAGTAGTTTTCTCATTAAATTTAAGCTCAGGACACCTTGGTCAATTTTTTTCTATCCCTTCAAATAAGGGTTGTTCCCATAAGAACGCGTCCAGTTTGGGACACCCTGTACAGGGTGTCCTATTTTCGTGTGTTTTACAGGGTTTCTCGCTTATGAGTGAAGTTACAAAGATGCGGTTTTCGCGACCCCGTGCTCCTTTTTTGTCAAACGAAAGATGCCGTAAACAGATTTCTCCTAGGCCCATTAGTTTCTTCGCTACAGGGCGATTTTAAAAGAGTTGTATTTTCGGTTACCCCTCGTATCTCAGGTATGTGATAACTTATCGAAAAGATAAAAACAGTCCTTTATAGAACTTTTTACGCAGAATACAGTGGCGTACTTGAATTTTTTCTCGGATTTACTTTCTTTGAGATATTAGCCAAAGTTGCACTTTTTCAAATGGAACACCCCGTATATTTTTGCGTCATATTATTTGCCACACTGAGAGCTTTCTAAAAATATAATATAGTCGAAACTTATTTTTATAAACAGCATGCAAACATTCAATTATTTACTTTTTAACATAGGCGGCTTTGGTTTAAATTAATGACAGTCAAATTAATCAACGTCAAATGATTGCTATTGAATTTTTTAATGCTAGTTCCTAGATTATCGTTATCATTTATCTAAAAAATATGACACAAAACCAAAATTTTGAACATTTTGAAAAGTATGATATGAATAGATGTTTCATATTATCCAACGAAGACGTCGATGAGGCGGCGGAGCTTTATCTAAATAGGTACGTTAGAAGAACGAATAATATTTTTTTCAAAATTGATTTTTTCTCGATTTCTATATAGATATCCTGAAAGAAGACAGCCTGATAGGCGCATATTTCGTAAAATACAAAACAATCTAATTCAATATGGGTCATTTAATAAACCTAGGCAAAAATTATAGTAAAGATAATGAAGTAGCTGAAATAAATGTAATACCCCAGGGACATCTTGCAGGCAAATAGAAGAAAATATCGGAGTATCCAAAACAAAAGTCAAAAAAATATTGAAACGACATTAATTCAAACCTTACGAGTATAAACTTATGCACAATCTTCATCCTGGCGATCCTGAGCGGAGAGTGGAGTTTTGTAACTGGTTTCTCTATATGTGTGAAAGGCAGAATAATTTTGAAAGAAAGATCATTTGGTCGGACGAAGCCCATTTTACCAGTGCGGGTATCCTCAATAGGAATAACTCAAGGTTTTGAGCCAGGAAAATGAACACGTTATTTTTCCCAGGGAAGGTTTGGATTCAATGTTTCTTGTTTCATTTTGGGAAGAAGAATTGAATATTGTATTTACCAAGAAAATTTGAATTCTGATAGATACATACAAAAAGCAATGACTATTATGGAAGATATTCCCTTGGTTCAAGTAAATGACATCTATTTCCAACAAGATGGAGCTCCGGCTCACAACTCTCACGCGATATATCACTGGTTGGAACAGCACTTTCCTAATCGATTTATAGCCACGCAGGACCTATTCGATGGCCACCACGGTCTCCGGACCTCTCAGTTTTAGATTATTTTTGTGGGGATATTTAGAAGGTAAAATATACTCGAGGATGTTTTGAAACAATTGAGGAATTAGAGAAGGCCACGGAAAATGCCTTTAGAGAGTTGCGAGCCGCTCTTTCATATTTGAAAATGCTTTAAGAAGACTACAGACGCTATGCCAACAGACATCATGGTCACCAATTCGAACAGTATTTATAAAATTAGTAGTTAAGTTTGTCTTTTAAGGCTAAGAAAATTCTAGCGTAAAATTGTTTTGTTTATCCATTAGGTTGTCTTGTTAATAAATGTTTATATTACTAGATTATTTTTGGTGCGAGAAGGCATTTGACGTTGATTAATTTGACTGTCAGTTAATTTAAACCAAAGCCGCCTATGTTAAAAAGTAAATAATTGCATGTTTTCATGCTGTTTATAAAAATAAGTTTCGACTATATTATATTTTTAGGAAGCTCCCCAGTGTGGCAAATAATATGACGAAAAAATATACGGGATGTTTTTTAAAAAAAGTGCAACTTTGACTAATATCTCAAAGAAAGTAAATCCGAGAAAAATTTCAAGTACGCCACTGTATTCTGCGTAAAAAGTTCTATAAGGGCCCGGTTTTATCTTTTCGATAAGTTATCAGACACCTGAGATACGAGGGGTAACCGAAAATACAACTTTTTTAAAATCACCCTGTAGCGAAGAAACTAAGAGGGCTAGGACAAATCCTGTTTGAGGCATCTTTCGTTTGACAAAAAAGTAGCACGGTGTCGGAAAAACCGCATATTTGTAACTTCACTCATAAGCGAGAAACCCCGTAAAACACACGAAAATAGGACACCCTGTACACTATTTTATTCTCTTTTTACGTTATCGCCCTTATAAAAAGTGCATTTTAGGACTAGGTGGGTCCAAAAAGTGTTCAATAGTGTGAATAACGAACAGACCTTATGTGTTGTGTGTACAGTTTCCCTTTTAAAAAATAATATTTTCAAGCAATGAAAATCTCTAACTTCAGGTATTGCGTATTATCTTATTTGGAACAACATTTCGGGGTCCATTTAAAATACTGCATCACGAATTAAACTAAAAAAGAAAAAAATATAATGATCCGTACTGGTACTAGACCCTGGCTCGTTCAACGATCACTTTTTGTTAGAGAGAGATGGGCGAGTTAGGTGCGGATGGCATGGAAAAGACGAAGATAAAAGATGTCCATCCGAGATCGGGGTATTAAATTGTGGACGGGCCGGGGTTTTCTTCTATAAGCCGATAATTTTGTGTACGACTGTCTTATTTTTTTTTTTAAATTTCAAAAATTGATATTTTGAAAAAAAATGTCTTTACACGTAGAATTTAAAACAAATCACTAAAAATTGCTAAACCTAAACGGGTGCATTTTATTGACGAAAAACTTTTAAAAATACCCATTATTTTTTATCTTTAAAGTAAAAATGAACACTTAATTTTTTTATTGTTTTTAAAAGATTCCTAAATGCCATCAAAAAGAAGAAAATGTCAATATCTATACTCCGTTTTGATAGATGGGTAAAGTCGCGATTCAATTTAGTTGCTAAAACATTATCAGCAATATTACTACCTATTTACCGAACAAGGCTATTATTAGGGCAAATAATTATCAGGTCATTTAACCGCCGGCCTAGCGAGCGCGTTAAGGATTGAGATCATCAATCATCAATTAATGCCCGAGTTAGTTTCAATATTTTTAATCGGCAGATTCCTAAATGTATTTGTGTTTATGCAATCAACATGAAAAATGTCCCAATGGTTGTCGTTAAAATGATACGATTATAAATCGATTTATTGTTTATTTCGTGTGTATTTAGTTGCCTATACTATAATCGTTTATAAATAAAAATCATGCATTAATGAGAGCTATAAATAAATCATTCTCTTTATACGTTAGCAATACTCACAAAGAAACAATCGCCAAAAAAGTTTTTTTATCAAATTTGTTTAAAATTTCACTACTAGAAATTTATAAAGAGATAAAAATTTAAAATCATTTATAAAGTCAATTTGATGTAACAATATTGATGTAATATAAATTTAAATAATTACACATAATTGAGATGGATATCAATAGTATTTATATATGTCGGCGTCAAATACTGAAACCGTCATTTCATGAAATAACTAGTCAGCAGATGCACTGCCGTCATGCAGCATAATAGCCTATTTTTAGGTTAGTCTTCTTTAGTCAAATAAGGTTTTTAAGCTGTTTGCCTGCAATACATGTACTCACTAGACATTTCGGATAATGACAGATTTTAGCATTTGAGGCTAACATAGTTAAGTTTTCAAACCTTAAAAAATAAAAGCATTATGGAGGTTTTTGAGGTTTAATAATAATGTTATTTATTTTTTGCATCATTTACGGATTGTACGATCCAGCTGATCCACGCTCTATAGTGGAATAAAATAAGTAACAAAAATATGTGGAGTAGAAAATTGGTAGGTGAAAGCGGAGTTGTCAATATCCCTATCATTCGTTTCGTTTTTCTTATTTTTCTGAAGCCCATGAAGACTTATATGAAACCAAAGTACTAGGTACCGTGGGTGTCGGGTTATTTAAATGTATATTCCATTTTTTCCCCAGTTTTGTCAAAGTTGTCCAAGCACCGAAACAAGCAGATACTGCATTTTCCCGCACGTTTAGACAACGTAGTAGTACCGCTTTGAACATTATACAAATAAGTACTACCTCTAAACTCCCCCATTTACTTCATTAATGTCATCCAGGAAGCTAAAATAATGAGTTGCATACGCTCCTACACTTAAATCATGCATAAAGAGTGAACTTTTTTTCTTACCAGTAATTACTCAATCACCTTCATTACTAAATATTCGGTGGAGATATGACATCAACGTGACAATATTGTTTTAACATACATTAACGCGCGAGAATCCACTATTATTTTCCTTAAAAAACATACTCAAGAGTTCTTTCTTTTAATTCAAATAAAAAAATTCATAATTTATACCATATCTTTACATACATGTTTTTTTTCTAAACCCTAATTTAAATAATCCTAAAATAGTTAAAGAAGACAAAAGTCTAGTTGATAAAAAAAAATGTTTTTATGAAAATATTAACAAAAGGAAATCTTTAAAAAGTTTTCTTGACTTTAAAGTATTGCTGGTTGTATTTTAAATATTTATATTTAAGACAAAATCAAACGAGACCCATTATAATTCTATTTTTGCAATACAATATTCCTCGCTTATCAGTGAAAATGTCACGAACAGACCATAAATTTGACTTGTACTGTCCTTTGTAATATACGATCAGATTTTTAAATAACAAAAACATATAAGATAAAAATACAAAAACTGTTGTTTGAAAAATTCCCAAATGTAATTAAATTTTATAAACGTTAAACTTTCAGGCCATTAGCAAAATGCATAGAAAAGTATATTTTAATTTGATTTTATAAATCAAAAATCTGCCAGCATGCATTTGATGACAATCATAGAATAAACTGGAACGGCCCAGTGTTTTGGCAGAGAAATTTAAATTAAAAAATAACCTCAAGAATAATGTGTAGTCTTAATCTCAGTTAATTTAAATAATACTGATTTATTTTTGATTAATGCTAAAGTAACTACAGGTATCCT
The DNA here is from genome assembly GCA_019359885.1 of Listronotus oregonensis. Classification (NCBI taxonomy): domain Eukaryota; kingdom Metazoa; phylum Arthropoda; class Insecta; order Coleoptera; family Curculionidae; genus Listronotus; species Listronotus oregonensis. The sequence continues at coordinate 18,456 of JAHBCN010013951.1, forward strand.
TAAAATTTAATATATCCTCAGTCTGCCTTATCACATTATGTCATAAGTTTTTAAAAACGTTTTAGAATATCGTTAATTTTAACAGCAGTACTTTAAAAACTGTTGTCACGAACTGTTGATAAAGAACCCCGCACAAACCTTATGGGAATGGGCTCCCTGTCATATTGGCTGAAATTTTAATATGTTGTTCGTTTCGCATCCTGAACAAAAGTCTTAATGGTCAAAAGCTCAATTTTACTTATTTTGGCTCCTAGGACTAAAGCTTCACGGATTCACCATTATTGACTTCTTAAAAGGGTATTTTTTCGAAAGTTTAGTATTTTCTGTGTTAACAAAAAGTACCCCCGTATGTTTTTAATGTCGCTGCATTTAAATCCAATGCCAATATGATGATATTGACAGTTGACAGCTGTCAACTAGCTGCCAAACAACAAGCAATAATGAAAATTAATAAAATCCTTATGTAAATATATATTTTTGAGGTTGCTGAGTTCAAAACTGATATTAAAAAATCGATATTGACAGTTGACAGCTGTCAACTAGCTGTCAAACAGCATGTGACAATCAAAATTGTCAGGTTGTTGGAGTTCAAAACTGATGTCAAAAAGACCATATTGACAATTGACAGCTGTCAAATAACTGCCAAACAATAAGCAATAATCAAAACTGATAAAATCCACATGAAAATATATGTTTTTAAGGTTGCTGAGTTCAAAGCTAATGGTAAAAGATCGATGTTGACAGTTGACAGCTGTCAACTGTCAAAATCGTCTTTTTGACATCAGTTTTGAACTCAGCAACCTCCGCGTGAATTTTATCAATTTTAATAATTGCTTATTGTTTGACGTTTATCTGACCTGTCAACTGTCAATATCGATTTTTAATATCAGTTTTGAACTCGGAAACTTTAAAAAATATATATTTACATAAGGACTTTATCAACTGTCAATATTATCATATTGGCATGGGATTTAAATGCAGCGACCTCAAAACATAAGAGGGTACTTTTGTTAACACAGCAAATACTAAACTTTCGAAAAGATTACCCTTTTAAGGACCAATTGGTGAATCCGTGGAGCTTTGGAGCTCCGTGGAGCAAAATAACAAAATTCAGCTTTGTGTCCATTGAGACTTTGTTCAGGATGGAACAAACAAGGATATTATTAAGGGCGAGTAACGATCAAGATCATTTAACGCATGAGCCTAGCGAGCGCTTTAAGACTTAAGATCACCAATTGTAATTTTTTGAGCCATCGATTTGTTATTAAATTTTGGAAATCATAATTCTTCTTGATTTTTTTTTAATCTGTTTTGGTTTTAGGGAACCAACTTGACGGATGTTTAAATGGTTGGTATTCAAATGACAAAATTAAACAGACAATGTTTATTTTATGTATTTTAAGTTATCTATTTTATTATCGTTTATACGTTAATAATGCTCATAAATAAACGAACGCCAATAAAGGTTTATTTGGCGTTCGCATATCTACAAGTTAAAAGGATCAAATGACTGTATGTATACCAGAATGTACGCTAAAGCAATGTGGTTATCTGAAAAGAGGCCGAAATAATGTTTATTATTAGATAATTCCGCCAAACAATATACAACATATCTGAAAACTCATTCCGTACAAGTTGGTAGCTCCAACAAGTTTATTAGGCCACGAGCTGTGTTTATTCCTTTCATTTTGTTTATTGACAGCCCCGTTGAGGAATTTCTGTTCATTTTGTGCTCGTTAGTTGTGGAACGTTATTGCATTTTTCAAGAAAGTTGTTTTAGGAAAGCTCAATTAAATCTAATTGGATATTAAATGCCATTTGCAGAGAACCACATTCGAAAACTGATTTAAAATATACGAAATTTAAAACTATTTTCGTAAAAAAAAACTAAAAGAATAAAGAAAAAATAAAATTCTAGAAGAAAATTATGTTTTAAAAAATTTTCCTTTTTTTTTATTTATTTATTTTTGGTTTAAATTAAAATTTAGACATTTTTGTGGATCTTGGCGATCTTTATAGAAAATAAAAGAAGATTTTAAAGCACCGTTGATTATCCCACCCACTTTTACCCTTTTTCCCTAAACGCTTTTGGGGTCAATTGGGAACATTTGGGCGATTTCCATTGTTATTTCTGAACGATAACAAAAAAACATGGACTTACCAATTGCATTTCTGAACGGGCTTGTTATTCTTTGGTATAACCTTTACGGTGGTAATTCCAACAAAAACATATTAAAACATCCATTCCCCACAAAACTAAAAACACATTTATCATAATCTTTTTTTAAAAAATCCAGCAAAAAAATTTTTAAAAAATTTAGCTGATTTGGGTTTTTTTGGCCAAAAATTAAAATTTTCAAGTTTTTCAAACTTGTGGTTTCATTTAAAGAGTATGTTTTAAAAATTTATTTTAAAAGGCCAAAGCCTTGAGTGCAAAAATTGGGACATTTTCGTCAGCTAAAGGGGGGGCAATTTGGGTTTAGCCAAATTCTACTTTAAATGTTACGGATTTAAAAAAAGGGGAATTTAAAAAAAGCAGGACAAAAAGGGTAGGGGACCGTACGCTGGGGAACAACATAACAGATTTTGGCTCGTAGAGACTCTTTAAACGACAAAGGGTATTGGAATCAGCGGTTTTAAAATTCGGAAGGGAGTGGGTGCGAAATGTATTGCCAAAAAAAAAAGTTTTTGGTTTTTGTTACCGACCTCATTGGAATTCTATTACTTCCCCAACATCATTAACCACTGAAACGGGCAAAGACAGACCTTTTATAATTAAGAATGGAACCAGCTGGTCTTAAGTGATGAAATTTCATTTGTGACCAAAAATCGTAGACTTCAGGTAACATTACATTAATCGCTTACCATGGGCCCCACGATGGCATGATGTCCCCGATCAAAGTGTGTAGGCAACGCAGATGAAAATTAAAGCCACCCCCCAGACTCAACACTTAACATGTTAGAGGCAGTGACGGATTTACCAGGGTTAAGCCCCCAGGCCGGCAGATTTTAGAAACATTCATACCCCAAAAGGTATTAGGTCCATAAAACCATTTGACATTTCTTTTTTTTTCCCAAGATAATTTTTAAGAAAGAATATATTTTTTTAAATTGTTATTAGTTTCCTAATGTTTTATTAATGTTAAATATTAATTTAAGTCAATCTTGGCCTTTTAAAAGTACATGATTAAGCTTTTATTAGTTCATAAAATATCCCAACACTATAACTTGTGCAATCTTAACTTGTTGGGTTTACAAATAATTATGAACTGACACACACGCCCGACCCAAAACAATAATTGGAAAAAAAGGGGGAAAAATTGGACGGAATGAAAATCCTAAATTAAATTTAAAACAAAAAATTGTAATTAATGGGATTGAATTTAGAGGGGATGGGGGCAAAATTTTTGAGGGGGCCTTTAAAACCGCTACTGGTTGGAAATAGTGTAGGGAAAAGATACCCAACCAGATTAGTGCCGCCTATCAATAAGTGTAAAAAAACAACGGTTTTTTTAAAACGTTATTACCCTTTATTTCTTCTTTTCATCCGATTTGGTGAAACTTAATTACTTTTGAAACTTTTTGGTTGTTTGGGGGGGTTTTTTTTTGTTTTTTTTTTCCCCCAAACGTTTTTAAGGGAAAAAAAAAAAAAAAATTTAGGGGGAAAAAAAATTTTTTTTTTAAAAAATTTTTTTTTTTATTTTCCCCAAAAAAAAGGTTTTAAAAGCAAAAAAAAAATTTTTTAATTCGATTCAGCAGATGCAGGAAATGTCATCAATTCACTTTTATTGCTTATAACGAGTCATAACGGCAATTTAAATCTGTTTTCAGTCGAAATTTAATAAATCGTCGCTGCTGAACACTAACAGGCAATCTATCAGGCACTTCTTCTAATAAATTTGCCAATGAATCGTTATAATAACGGAATTGTAAAAAAATTTTTGAGGCGGTTCCCCTTAATAATCCGTATTGGGGGGCATTTTATATTACTCTGCAGCAAAAAGGGGTTTACTTAGTATTTATTGAAATTTTAATGAATGAAAACTTATTGTTTTATAGGGTTGCAGTCGTATGTACAGGGTCATTTAGCGAGGACTGACCGGGGATATATCTGTAGATTTCCCAGAATTTTAAAAAATGTAAAAAAGTCACCTAGTTTATTTTTTCCCGTAGAATCTAAAAAATATTTAGAAAAATATTTTAAAATTATACAAAAAAATATGACATAAAATTAACATTTTTCTAATGGGTAACCTTATTTATTGGTTTGTTTTTCAATACGCTTCAGTAAGAACAATTTATATTTAGTTTTAGCAACAATAGAATAGGTTTCATTTACATGAGAAATTTGAGATTTTATTTAAAAAAGGTAACAACAAATACCCGAAATTCTAAAACATAAAAAATCAATATTCTGTCAAAGTCTACTGTTTAGTGTTGACTACTTTAGTCTAAAAAGTTTTAAAAAATCGTATTTTTTCTCATATTTCGATAATTTAGAAATTCAAGAATAACTCCTTAAAAGGATTTGCCGCAATTCGAATTATTTTATGTTATAGCTGAAGTTGTTGTTCAGAATAATGAAGCCAGAAAATCGAAAGTTCTGAGTTTTGAGCTTCAAGTGCTCCAAAAGAAGGAAAAAAGTGATCTACTTTCGGAGAGAAATGCGTTAAATATTTAATTTGAGGTAGAAGAAGGGCCGATATATGCAGCCGGAATTGCTGAATAAAAAAATGTTAGTTTAATGAACTGTTCTATCTGTAAGACTACCGGAAACTTAACTTAAAACTTTAAACGCGTTTATCTTGAAACTACTTTTTTCAAGCTGGCGGGCGTGCATGATATCTCAAGTTCTACTGAAGCGATTTATTTGAAATTTTGTGAGAAATTTCTTTCACCCCTTTTATCACTAAGCAGATTTAAGTCAAAATTTTTTAAATTTCTACTATGTTTAAAAAAATTTGGGGAAATGCTAAAAAAAAGTGATTTTTTTTCTTCAAATGGCCGCCATTTTGTAAAAAAAATTTTTTTATTTTTCCCAAACATAAGAAGATAGCGACATGTTCCCTGATTAAGAATTTTTGTTTTTTTTTTTTTTTGTTTAAGATGACCAGAAGAGTAGGAATCCTGCACGGGACATCCTTTTAAATACGTAAAAAAAACAAGCAAT